>JAMKCH010064314.1:167500-191462 GCA_023653785.1 Ophioderma brevispina
CACAGCGTCAGTCAATTGCACATGAAACATACAGAGGCTGCCTGATTTTCTTTCATGTTATGACATTACCAGCGGGAATCGGATATGGTAGAAACAATAGAACGCCATCGTAAACAGAATGAATCAGTTTTTTCAGTTGGTCTGGGGGGGGGGGGGGTGGTGAACCTATTGTAAATTGGTAAAATGCGAGAGGACTATTCTTTTAGCTTCTCTTTGGTTCATTCAGTTGCATTGATCATTATTCTGCCTTTTTTGCTTATTTTTCAGTAACTGGTGTGCAGGCATCCACCCTAACCCACCACATCAAGATTTATTAGTTTTTACCCTGTGGAGTCCATTGGTTATTCATACAGTTATCTGATAATCAGCCATCGAATCTTGGGTAAAAACAAGCTGAAAGGTCATACCTATTTAGAAATACTATTTAGATGGTTTTTCAGAAGGCCCGTGATATCATAATAAATCATAAGCATATAGCACTTTATTTCCATAATCATTTAAAAATAAACAAATTATATATAATATTATATAAACAAAATATACAGGCAAAATACGGGTTAATACAAACGATTGTGAAACCTGATCAAAGGCCATAAGGCCGAAAGCGACCAAACCTACAAAAATCATTTATACCAGAATTTACAAGAGTGACCATCTCTGGGCCCAAAGATGGTCTCTGGTCACCCCATGGGCAGAACACCAGTCAAAACGCCAAGGCGAGTCGGGAGAAGGCCATAACAAAAAGAAAAAAAAAAAAAAAAAACAAAATAATGTCTACATCAAATTCACCAACAAGTTGAACGGTCACCATAACACAAAACGACAGTGCTCAATTTTACTTACTTATATAAACTTATTAGCTCATTCTTGTTATTTAATTCGAAAGTGTCTGATCGAAGTTGGTTTTTTAATGTTGTTGTGAAGGGAATTCCACAAAGAATAGGTCCCCCTTATTTTTTAATAAATACCTTTTGTTTCTAGTATAATAACAGTCACTCTTAAATCTTGTGTGTTAGTTATTTCATAATATCAGATCTTCTTGTAAAAATTATTAGCAAATGAATTAGGTAACCCATTGTTTGAATATCTGTACATAAAAACACCCGGCAATCTAGATATTCAAATACATTTAAAATATTATGGTCCAGTATTACTTCGATAATGGCTTTAGAAATAACTCTCAACCCATTTTTGAGTTTAATATGTTTTTATGTTTTACAATTCGTAGAAGCATATACTTAAATGCATTCGATAAAAAGGGGCCGGTTGTTGAAGATTAATTAATTAGTTAAGATCCAGATTAATTATACATTAATAGTGCATAAGTCAATCTAACCCAATTCCATGATTAATCTTTAAAGGTTAGTTAAAGGATTAATTCTTAAAATAATATGTAGATGAGGAATGGTGTTTTGTTTGTAACAGTATGCATTAAAGTTATATAGAAATTGATTGTCAGTACAAAATAAGATGAGCATGTATGAATGTTTAGCGTACTGGATGATCTACGTTGTAGCCGGTCACGATAACTCACTTGGAACAAATGGATAATCTCTTTAGCAAATTCTAGTCATCACCGCACAGCAAAATTGGCCTTGCGTTCTGATCTTTTCAAATCTATTGATTTGTATTCTTTCAGCTGCTTAACTTTGGCGGGCAAGAGTAGTGATGTTTCAATGCGCTTGGTGCGGGAGTTCGGGCTAGTTTGTGCGCCCAGCGTCAGTCAATTGCAAATGAAACAATAAAGGCTGGCTGCCTCCTGATTTTATTTCATGATAGAACTTCGGCGGGATCGGAACTGGTAAGAAAACAATAGAACGCCATCAGTAAACAGAAGGAATCAGTTATCAGTTGTCTTGAACCTATTGTAAAGTGGTATGTTAAAATGCGAGAGGACTATTCTTTTAGCTTCTCTTTGGTTTCATTTGCAGGTTGCATTGATCATGATTCTGCCTCTTTTGTTGCTAAGGTTCAGTAACTGTGTGCAGGTCATCCACCCTAACAACAACAGTAGCGATTTATGGAGTTTTTAACAATGTGGAGTCCATTGGTTATTTCATACAGTATGTGCTAAAATCAGCCAATCAGCAGATATGTAAGAAGACAGCTAAAGGTTGCAGAACTATTTCGAAAATACTATTTAGATGGTTTTTCAGAAACGGGCCCGTGTATATCATAATAAATCCTAATCATATTCGGTATTTCCAGAATCATCTTAAAAATAAACCAATATATGATATATCGATATAAACAAATATAACAGGCCAAAATACGGGTAATACAAACGATTGTGACGAAACTGATCAAAGGCAATCAGGCCAGAAGCGACCAAACCTACAAAATCATTATACAAGAATTACCAAGAGTGACCATCTTGGGCCCAAGGAGGGCTTGGTCACCGGCCATGGGCAGAACACCCAGCAAAACGCCAAGGCGAGTCGGGAGAAGGCCACAAAAACAAAAATAGATGTCTACACAAATACACAACACGTGAACGGTCACATAACCAAAAACGTACAGGTGCCATTATTTACTCACTTATATAAGCTTATTAGCTCATGCTTGTATTTAATTCGAAAGTGTCTGATCGAAGTTGGTTTTTTAATGTTGTTGTGAAGGGAATTCCAAAGAATATGGTCACTTAATTTTATAATAAAATACCTTTGTTTCTAGTAAATTACCAGTCACTCTTAAATCTTGTGTGGTAGTTATGTATATCGATATTCTTGTAAATATAGCAAATGAATAGGTAACACATTGTTGTGAAGATCTGTACATAAAAACACCCCCGCAAGTATAGTATTCATTCAATACTTTTAAAAATGATGGTCCAGTATTATGACTTCGATAATGTGCTATTAGAAATAAACTCTGAAAACACCCATTTTGGAGTTGTTTTTAATTATTTTTTTATATGTTTTAAAAGATTTCGTCATACCCACCGTTTTTTTTAATTGATTTGTATGCAGAACAAGAGTGCAGTATAAAGAATACAATATCTTTCTGGAAAAAGTAACTTATTCATTACGCCAATATTACGTGCACTGTTTTAGACATATTATAATGTGCTATTTCAATGCTTTAGTTTTCATGATTACAATACAACCAAAACACTCTCTGTTGTCTTAAACCTTTCTTGGCTAGCGATTATAAAATGCAAAAATGAATGAGTATCGTCGGCAAAACATTAATTATGAATTCCAAACGTAAGAGTGATAATATCAAAAGTGAAGGTCCTAAAAATGGATCCCTGGGGAAAACTCCACATCTTAATATTATTAAAATCTGATTGTCTGAATTTATATCACACGTATTATTGCGTTCTATATTTAAAGAATTCCGAATCGGTCAAACATGCCCCGGAACCCGTATGTTTCATCTTTATATACCAAAAGTTATGGATATATGTATCGAAGCGTCGATATGTCTAAGGAATACTCCCAATAGAGTCTCCTCCCTTTTCAACTGCTGTGTTGATCTTCTGCAAGTTGTATAATACCCATGTATGTCGAGTAATTTCTCGGAAGTCAAATTTTTTTATTTAATAGTTCATGTTTTAAAACAAATGTAACATGGTTTAATAACTATTAAAAACCAATCTTTCAAGAATTTTGAAAAGCATGGAAGGACGGACACAGGTCGACAATTTGAAAACTTAGTATTCGCATGTCTTTTTTTGTTATATTGGAAAATTTGGCAATTTTGGTGTTTGATACTACACCGGTTGTCAAAGATAAATTGAATATTATATAGAAAGGGACTCTACCATTTCATTGGCAACCTTCTTCACTATAAAGCTGCCAATGCCATCATGATCTGCACTCATGTATTGAACCAATCAGAGAGCATGTAAGAAAGATGGTAGTCCTTAGGGGTTAAATGAATGGTTGAAAGGAAAAACAAGAGAAAGATTAAGGAAAGGAGGAGAAAAGGGGAGAGAAAACGAAGAAGAAATACGTAGATATGTTATTTGCGAGTTGGTTTTCCAAAACGTAAAGTGAAAGACTTGGGCATGTTGCCAACCAATTTGTTTTTGAAAAGTACCAAAATTGTTATTATGCGGCATGCTTTTATAATTTAAAATCATTAATTTGACTCCAACAATTCATTGAGTGCAAACAATCAATGAAAAATAGATAAAATTGTAACTCTGAAAGGAATCCGTTTGCTCCCCTAAATTCAGTAAAATTAAGTTAATTTTACTAACACTAAATTCAGGAAAATTGCCTGATTTAAATTTTATGTTATTTGCTTAATATGGTAACACAATCTTTAAATAAGGGGTTTTAAGATTAACATTTATGCGATAATCTTTCCAGAGCACCACAAGATATGTTCATTATCAAAAAATATGTTTAAGAACATTTTTAAAAGTCTTTTCATATGTGACCAATATACAATTCATATGTAATGATTATGTAATCCGTAGGTAATTAATATGCAATTAACATATGATCAATATGCAATATACATACAATCAATCTCCAATTTAATTGTAATCATTAAGTAATTCACATGTGATCAATATGATTTTTATGTAATTTTATAGTGTCAACACAAAATTGATATGAGATTGACATTTCATCGTAATATAATCAGTGCGCAATTAAGAAATTACTTATTAATAGTTTCGGATTGAAACGGGCAGTCTCTGTGGTAGAACAAGTGACAATTTTACACATATGGTTTATGGTTCGTAACCTCAAAATGGCAAATATTGGAAATGTATTATCATTTTATTAAATTCATCTTTAACCACAAGCCTACAATTCACAGTCAAACAGATGATCGCTTCAATATATGAAGCAGGCAGTGCCAATAACAACAGAGGTCGCGTGCGCATATTTTCACTGTGATATCAGTCAGATCTTTAATTTCTTAAGTTTGTCTATTTAATCAGGTTTAAGGAAAAATCGAATCGAAGAAAAAAAATCCGTAAACGACAGCATTGTCAATTGGGAGATACGGTTTATTATTCCAGGCGCAGATGATCTTACACCATTTATGAACCAGAAAAGCGGATTTTAAAACAATCAAAACTAAGAAAGAATAAAAATTAATCAACTAAAATTGTACCATGCATGTTACTATATAAATCAGCTTAAAAGGTTGATGCTGATGGGAATCGCTTCAAATAGAGGCAAGTTTTTGATTGTCTTGATCTTATACAAATTAAACTAACAACGTTATCAATAGTTGGTGTGTAAGACACAAAACTTTGTCGTGATGTTCTGCCTTGTAGCAAACTGCTGTCTTTATCGTATCTTAGAAAACAGCAGAATTTTGGCTCGAAGTTAAAAATGAATGGTAAAATCTGGAAATCGTTGAGCCAAATATTTGTGTTAGAAATAATTTTAGAAACAAGCTATTAGGCTATGGTACATGATACATTGTTGGCATTTTAATTAAATATTCGTGCTACAGACCTGGGGATTACTTATTTTCTTCACTAAAATTAAAACAATATTATTTTAACCAAGAAAAACTGTGTCCCCACATGAAAACAGTGCACATTATTTAGAAAAATGAATAAAATGTCAACTCAATTTATCAGTGACCAATGGATATACATAACCTCAATATGCTCAAGCGAACAATCATGACAATGGAGCTAATGATATTCAATAATCGGCCCGGAACACACTTCACATTCTTTTACATTACTCATTGTTGTGCATTTGCATTGAAACATATTTCGAATGTTATGTCTTTGCCGCATTGTGAAGTTCTTTTCTCGTTCGCGATAAACTTAAAAAAAACAACTAAAAAGAAATATTGAGATTCTACGGTGTGTTCAATTAACTGTGACCATATATTGATTAATATTTGTTTTTTCGAAAAGAAAAATGTTAAAGGGATTGAAAAGCAAGGCTCATGCAAGGCGGTGACCTAATTGTGCATAACCTAAAAATGTACGTAAAGTTATTGTCTTTAAAAAGTATAAAGTTCTATTCAATTTCCAAGAAGAAAGGCAATGGTTTTCAACAGCCAAAATTTTTAAAAATCATCAGCGAAGTGGGTTGTTGACCTTTATGTTATGAAAGATACCAGAGCTCAATACGGGGAAGTGATAAAAACTAAAATAGCTTGAACATGTGAAATCATATCAACAGTGTGGGCAGTAACAATGGACCTGCATACACTGTGACAGGTTGAGAAAAGATACGAAGTAGTGTTTTGAGGTTGATTGTTTAAATCATTTAGCTGTATTGTTCGCTTGAGTTTACGGGTACATATTGGTCACTGCCATTCTGGAAGTAAATGAGTTGACCCCATTATTCATTTTCGAAATTAATGTGTCTCTTTTCATTTGAGATACCTGGTTTACATATATTTTTTAAATTTTGTGAAGGAAAGAAATAAGTATCCACTGTAGCACGTGGGGCGCAACGGATAAGCGCAGGGACTCATTGATCCTAGTTCGTGATTCGAGCCCCCGCTGAAGTTAAGTGTTTGTGTCCCTGGGCAAAGATTACTTAGTCTCAATTTGCCTCGTTCACCCAAGCGAAATATGGGGAGCAGTTAGGAGGAATATACAATCTAAGTATGGGAGGGTTTGGAGCGGCCCTTAAAGCAGCCCACCTAGATGAAAATGAAATGATTCTGATGAGTTCCTAGTAAAAGCGGAATAAATGTAAAACGCTTTGATACTGAATGGTGATAAGGCGCTATATAAAAAAAAATCTGCCAGTGGCGTCAATTTCTGTTTGGACATTTGTGGGAGGATGGGCCGTTTGATGAAAGTTAAGAATTGAAACGTGGTTTTGCTGAAAAAGATGCACTACTAGAACATGTGGCGCGCGAAGCGCGCTAAAAAAATTTTGGCCATTTCGAAGCTATATACTTAAATGTAATTTGTAATTAGAAGAAGAAAATGCGCGCGTAGGCGCGCGGAAAATTTACCATTTTTAAACTATTAGGGTAAAATATTGAGGTTATTTTGGTCAAAAACACCTGAACAGGAATCAATATTGGGGGGGGGGGGGATGACGTATTGACCAATCCTCCCTCATCAAAAATGGGGGGGGGATAATCCCCCCATCCCCCCGGGATTTACGCCTCTGAAATCGCCACATTTATTTTTTTTTATTATTTTAGCACGGAAAAGATGGATCGCTAAACGGATCTGGATTATATCAAGAAAGTGATCAAAGAGTGCCGGGTACTTCTAATGAGTATTACAGTACTGATTTTAACCACACTCCCGCGCTAGGAATTAATTTGACTATTACTATGTCAGTAACAAGTAGTAGGCTGGAATGTGAAGTTTATATTGTTTGAAAAAGGGAAGGGGAAGGGACGACAACTACGGCTATGAAGTTTATATTCTGAAAACCTCTTAGTAGTTTCACAATGCAATTATCCATGTCGGAAATATTATTATTAACACGATGTTTAAGATGGTAGACTATTTGGTGACTGACTAAGTTATAGAAGTCATAGATTGAGAGCTGGGATCAAACTCGCATTCGCTGACTTTCACGTTCCAGTCACTCGAAAAAAAAATAATGGTTGAACATAAAGGGTGTCCCAGAATGATTTAGTATTAGTACCCATCGATTAACAAAAAGTTTTATTTTTTGCCATAGAAAATCAATACATTAGGTAAGCTTGTTTAATATCCAACTTCAGTATACTGTAACCTTCATACGAATTTGAATCGTTGAAAATCGCGACTAACCAAAGTGAAAATACACTCCATTGTGTTAGAGGTGCTTGTTCCATCCTTTGGCGCTAGTGAAAAAAAATGTATGTGTACTTTTACCCTCTTCCCGGCAAGCTTTTTACAACATGCTTAGTCCCTTCGGGAATTCGTGATTAAACACTCAAAACGTCTGATTGTGGTACCAATAGAGATGCTGTGGTCCTCCTTTTATTCGATAAAAAATGAGTACTTAATATGGCCCGTACGAAAGTCAACATGATGTCATAAACCTCGTATAGGAAGTAAAGCTCAGTGGTTGCCACACGAGCATTAGACCTATTCTCTTTTGGTACTTTTCTGCGAGTGTAAGCACTAAAACCCTCTGTATGTATATAAAAAGCTGTCTTTTGCCATGATTTAGAAGCCAAAAAACAGCTTAAAATCTGATAGTCCATAATATTTTGGTTGCAAAAATTGAAGTTTCGCTTTGTGCACTTGTGTTTTTCTGAAATGGACATTATTTGCTGCCTAATGTCTTTATGACGTCACTGTGATGCCTAAAGGGCATGGGGGACTTATCCTTGGTATCAAGGGAACAAAGAGATGACCATAGCTAAGCTCTGGTACCAAAATCAAAAGTATCAAGTGCTAATAAGAGATTTCCAAAAGAGGATAATGTGATACAAAAAAGGCTTTTGGTACTCGAGGGATAAACACACACATGCATTTTTTTTCACTTTTGCCCAAAAGATGACTCAGCACCTCGAACACAATTGAGTGTATTTTGCACTGGTAGTCCGATTTTACAATTCAATATTCTTATGAAAGGTTACTGTATAATGAAGTTGGACATTAAACCAGCTACTAAGTTATTGATTTTCTATGGAAAAAATAAAACATTTGGGTATCGATGGGTACCAATCATTCTGGGACACCAGGTATATTGTTAGCTGATGTGAGGTGTTGTGAGTACTATGTCAGGCAAAATGAGTCGCTCGTTATCCAAAAATTGACGTGCGTGGTGTTAATTAGGAGCATTTAGATTTAGGGGTGTGCAAACGTATAGGATTTTTTTTCACTTCTGTTATCGATAAATCGAAGGAATGCTACATCTACAATCTGAAAAAATTCCAAGTAAAGGAAATATAAATTTAAAACAAATCGTCTATTCTTGTTCATTTTCTCCTCTCTCTACTCCGTCTTCGTCTACCAATTCATTAAAAAAATGTCCCTTAAAACGGTCGGCATGTAGGTCTTTCACTTTAGATGTTCAAGAATATAAAGACTTACACTCGATCAAGTTACTTACGACTTGGACTGGAGATTACGGAAAACAAACCTAGGATATATGAACCAGAGGCGTTCTCACCTGCACGCTTGTTTGTCTTACCGCGGAACGTGGAAAAATATCTGCCTTTGGGCTTACGTTGTGACGGGGCAAACACCTGGCCCCGATCTCCCCTGAATGAATCTCGCCAGAGGGCGGGGTGGGTTGCTGACAGGGCCCCGTGGGTGACAGATATTCTTGCAAATGCCAAAATATCAGATGCTATCGCCAAAAATAGGTTATAAAAAGGTAATACTGGCGAAATTAAAATGTAAGGAAGAGACAGCTCGCAAACCTGACCCAGGATTATGATTATCAAGTTGGCCTATGCGAATGAGATTTCCTAGATGGAACTATCGACAGGGTACATAAGCCAGTTCGATCTGTGGTGCTGTCATTGTTTTGGACATTAAAATATATGCCATTTAGAACACATCAGACCATTACAATAAAAACCATTTCGCGCTATCAGTCGCACGGCGATAGCATTAAAGGGCGTATTTCGTGTTCCATAGCCTAGCCCCCGACCCAACCTAAAGAAGAAATTGAGATCTTTTCTCGTTGAGCAAGGTGTTGTGAAGTCTGAAGACTAGTACCAAACCAAGACTTTCTACGGTGATTGTGACTACACTAAAGATAAAATGTCACCATCTTCGAAAGGCAAGTAAGTTGATACGAAATGATTAGGAAATCGGCCTTAACCGTACGATTGGATATTAAGATCCCTAATTTCAATTCTGATAGAAATCTTAATTTTATCTTCAGATCGATAGGACTAATTTGAGGGTGGTTAAAACAAGACCATATCATCTGGACAACAAGGTGCAAATGGGATTTTTGCCCTTTGTTGACTTCCTGCAGGCAAGACATGCTAACACCTAACATTTTGCAATGTCTTCTTACAAACACAAATGGTCCTCATTGGATATCATGTCCTGATATACGGTTAAAAACAATACTAATGAAAAAACTTTTGATAATTATTCTTGAGGAAATCTGAACGTTGAGTCTACCCCAGGTTTGAGATTGCCTCTCTTTAACCAACAGAGGGCGTCAGACAGAAATATTCAACAAAGGTCACAAGGTCTATACTCCTCTTCCCGTACACTGTAAAAATTAAGCGTTTAGGTTTTGTAACAGTTATTAAACACCTAGACGCGTTTAACGAACAACAAAATAAAAAATACAACTTTTTGGTCAAAAAAAGTGGGTATTTTCTTGGAACACTGCTCCTATAAATCACTAAAAAAGCATGAAAGTTCAGCGCTGTTTTTCCCCTTTTTAACAGAGCAATGTGAATTTACTAACGTGAACACCTTAAACGCGTTTAAAACAATATTATCACTAAGTGTTTAGATACTAAAATAAACACGTTTTGTGTTTATTGAACACTGTACAGCGTAAGCTTCTAAATGTCCTTGGTGTTATGGGGTTCTAAAACACCTTGGTGTTGATTTCTCCTAAACGGCTGGGCAATGGCAAATGTAATAGTGTTTAAAGGGTAAGGCGTTCATGGAAAAAATTGGTTCCATTGACTTGATTTAAAAATGGGGAAAAACGATGCTGAATTTCAATGCTTTTTTTTTACGATTTATAGGAGCACCTGTGGTTCTACGAAAATACCCACCTTTTCGACCAAAAAAAGTTGTATTATTTTTATTTTCCGTATTTTTCTTAAAACGCGTCTAGTGTTAATAACTGGTAAAAACCTAAACACTTAATTTTTACAGTGTATAATTTTTTTTATTTTTTTTATTTTTTGCTTTTTTTAATTTTGTTATTTTGTTGTTGTTCTTAAATTACAGTAATGATATTTTGTTAATGATGTAGTGGATCTACAAACGATCAGTGCGATTTAAAAGCAATAGTAATTATGTGATTATAATAGGTATGGAAAATTGGTGTGTTGTCATTGAAAGTACTGGATATGCACTTGACATTGTGAAATTAATATAGTGACAATTAATATCAATTGACAATGTGAATAATGGACATTTTAGATAACGACCATTTAGAACTACCATACCGCGTCCCGAACAACATATCCTACTTACGTTTCGTATAGTTTCAACAAGAACGCAAATAAACCTGAATTTACTTAAAGCAATAACACACATTTTTTTGAAGAGCGCCCCCAATTTTCGAAATTTGATATTTTTGCACAGTTATGTTGGTAAGTTGTCTAGGAAACTACCTGCGAACGAGAATACCGTTACTAAATATCTTTTAGTCATAAAACAAGCGATTTGGTAACATTAGAATTGGTATCCCAGATTGTACTTTAAAACTTTAAGCATTGCAGTTAAAACTGGCAGGAGCTGGAAATCTGAGTTTTAAATGTTCGTCCATAATGAAAATAGTGGCGCAACCTCTAAAAATGACTGCTAACTTGACTTGCCTGACAATAACGGAATGGGGATGATCGTAAACACGTACATGGTGCTATTTCCCGGCTATTTTCATCCTGGTAAGGCCAGTTCCAGCACAAGCCTTTTGAATTAATATCGGAGATCTCCGAATATTATTATTCTAATTACAAAATTCCTTCGTTTGCGACCACATAGACATTGCCGAGCTTAACCATTCACGTATAGTTTATAGCCAATTACCAATTCAACCGGGGGTGTAAAAAATCATCCAAATTTTGAAAAATTAGGGGTGCTCTTAAAAAACGTGCTAGTATTGCTTTAACACTTACGTGTATAGGGGGGGCGGGGGTCCACATTGACTCCCACATTTGCTTTTCGTCGCCTTTTAAACGCAATTGCTTTGCCCAAAGTTTATGGTAATTTGCTTGCCTAAATATCAGTTGCGCATGTTTTTGTGGGAAAAAAAATCAAATCGGCCAGGGCGTTTTATGCGATAGCAGAATTAAGCAGTTTGGTGGCGCTATTCAAAATTTGTTTGCCCCTTAAATCGTACTGGCATTAACTTTTTAAAAATTTTTTCAGCAATGCAATGTTTACATTCAGCACTTTCAGCAATGTAAATGTATAATCGGCATGTGAGTGCACAAAAGTCGTATCTGCATATTTGTCATTTTGCAGGAAACGCTGTTTTGTGTCCAAATTTCTTTGTTTTTCTATTGTTTTTTTAATGTTTTTCTTTTCTTGTTTCATTAAAATGTTTTCTAGTTTGATTTGTGACTGGCACCATGGCTTAAAAGTTTTTGTGTTTTTACCTATATTTAACCAAATCAAGCAAGAACGCAAGTTTTGTTCCTAAATATCAGTTACGACTTTTTTTGTACTCACATGACGAGATGTTCTTCTATTAATGAGCCAAATTTTTATGAAAACGTCCTTCGGGAATGGTCTTTTCATTTTTTTGGCGGGGGAGATTGGGTGCGCGGTTTGCAAAAAACGGTTTTGGTTCGCCATTTTGAATCGGTAAACCGCTTTTTCATTTTTCCTGTATTTGGGTCGTGTTGTGTACCCCATCAAAGCCGCAGATTGTCTTAGAAAAATTCCACCCGGCAAAGGGTTTTCACAGGACCCCCCCCCCCCCCCCCCCCCCACACACCCACACACACAAACAGGAGTCACAAGACCTTATACACTTAGTGTTTAAGAAAAAAAACGCTTCAGTATCGTTGAAAAAATAGATTGGCATAATGGACTACCGACCCTTATTTTGGATTTTCAGAAAAAGGGTTTCCTCTTTCTGCCCAGTTGTCGTCATCCTTCATTTTTCCACTTTCGTCGATATGGACACACGTCTTTCCAAATATTGTTATCCGCATACGTTCCTAGTGTGAGAGCCCCGTCCTTCGGAGGGGACGTAAGCCGTCGGTCCCATGTGATGGTAAAGTCACATCCCTATTGTCACTGCTAGGTTCGAAAAGAGTAGGGTGTTTAACCCATAGCTGTCCCTTATCCATCCCGTGCTGTTTGTGTCTTTGGGAAAGATACTTGGTCGCGATTGCCTCGTCGACCCAGGCGACAATTTGGGAGCTGTTATGGGGAATGTTACAATCTAAGTGCTGATAGGAGCGGCGCTACGTTGCGCCCTAGTTGAAGCGAAATGATTCTGATGATTTCCTATTGACAGCGTAATACTTATCGGATCCTGGCGCCTGCAGCTCATCCTGAGGAAAAACATCTTCCCCCCCATCTGGGACTACGTAACTTTGGTCACAATCGCCCCGGTGTCCCCCTTCTAAGACACGTGTCGCGTCAATTAGTAGTATAGTTCCTATTCATTTAAGTGAACCGGTGTCCCCTGCAAGCTATCCGGGTTGTTAGTGAGAATCTACCACATCTGTTTGGACTTGGAGTCTCACAGAAGACGGGCTGATACAATTTGGTCCTTAGCTCGAAAGCATGCCCACCAAACGGTCCACAATTGTAGGAGATTACCATAAATCTGGTAGGGTGTATCCTTCAGGACTTTTGGAGTCGCATGAGTAGCCTGGTATATGTGCCATTTAAACGTTCTTGGACTTCTTTTCTTCTTTCTTCGTAGCCATCTTTCTGCATTATACAGTAAGGTGCTTTTCACACTCTGAAGACGGCAATCTTTGTTGCTCTGGTGACGTCAGACTTCTATACGATATCAAGCTTATTGCAGGCACTCCATGCTTGTCACCTTCTTGTCAAGAGGTCCTTTCTGCTATCAAGTGCATAGGACATCCTCGATAGTTGTGCCATTCTTGGAGGAGGGATAATGATTAACTCTTCATTGAGAATCATTGCATTGCCTTATTGAATTTGAGAATTGGTCCCTTTAGAGGCGGCGCCGTGAGAGTATATTGCGCTTAGATAGAAGATAACAGTTCTGCAGACAATGCAACATCGGTCAGAACATAGTATAGATCGGTAAGGGCTTGTTTGACTTTGGAGCCTAAAGCTCTACCAATTGGGGAACCATTCATTCATGGTGTCTTATGATTGGCGCAATACGTAGTGGACCACAATAACGAAAGGGAAAGGAATAACGAAAAGGAAAGGAAAGCGACCAAGAGTGTGTCACCTTGAATAAGAATAATAATAATAAGGATTATATTATTAGAGGCATTTAAATGGATCAAAAAGAATGCAACCGTGTAGACTGGAAACAATTAATCCAAATACATCATTTAGTAATATAAAAAGTCTTGACGAGTACAGGGAAGTGGCCAGTTCTATTTTAGCACGTACTGAGTTCCAGATCTTGTAGCTATAGTTTGGACTTGCTTGTCAGCCGGCGGGTGGGTTTACAATTCTTATCAGGGTTAGGGTAAGTTTGTGTCTAGGTTTGCCTTTGGCTTCATCAAACGCCAACACGACAAGGAATCCCGCTTGTATTCATACACATGCAGGACGTACGATCAGTCATCAACAAATCTGGTGGTCCATGAACCATGTTCACTAAAAATGTTACGACTTGAGTTAACGCATTTTTCACTGGCTGAAATTTGCTGATAACCTTAATGGCTATGTATGTTGAACTGATTTAAAATATTTGTAAGATGCTTCGTAATTTACATACAAATGTAAAACTTTGAAATTTGTGAGTTTCATGGATGTTTTAGTTGTAAACACAGGTGTTTTTGTGAAGTTAACAAGGACAAAAGAAAACGGGTCAACAATACCAGTACTACTAGTTCGCAATATTGGCAGACGAAAAGCAATCGAATCGGCCCATAAGGGGGGAGGTTTGGGGAGTTGGACCTTGGGGACTTTATCAGACGCCAAATCGGCCTTGTGTTGAAACTGAAGTGTTAATGTTTTATCCCTTGTCTTTCAATGTTCATTATATGTTCTTTAACCTTTAAACCTTGCTGGGCGACAAATACTTGATATCTAAGTTTTCAAACATGTATTGGTAAAGAACCACCTCATTGTGTCGGTAATATCGTCCCTCTCTTCCTGATATACAGCGTGGTCCAAAAAAACAAACGCAACACTTGTGTCATCCCCCGTAAATTTGAACAAAAGCCTTGTGAAATTTTTTATTTGTTTGTAGGTAGAAGGGTCTATTAGCTAATAATTCCCGAAAAATTTCATAGAGATGATCGCCAGCAATTGAGTACCGGTCCGCAGGACCCATTGTAAAATGAGGAGCTGTTACCACAAGGGTGGCACTGAAGTGCAGAATGAGGCAATCACTTTATTTAAATTAATATTGCCGACATTTCTTGCAGAACAACTTACTGGATCAAATAACAGCTAATACTGCCGTTACCTAATCATTATAAAACTATAATGACAAACATTAATTTATTTGATGATAAAATACATTAATATTAAGACGATATACGATAAACTATGGACGGTATTCATCGACAAGCTCCACGTTACGTAAATTTATAAATACCGTTGAGTTGCAACTTGCTTGTTATATTCTGAACTTTATGAAAGTAAAAAATATATTTTTCTCTACACAAACTCAATAATAATATAGTCCTTTAAAACATAAAGAGTGGTGGTTGGACTTTAACCATATTGATGTCTGCACGCTTATAGTTTAGTGCCGTTGTATATTTCTTAGCGGCTCATTGAATAAAAAGGTTCTACGGTTACTTGATTTCTGGGGTGATACCTTACAATATATATAATTTCACCTTTATGAACTTTTTCAATCATCAATACAATTACATACTTGAGCAATTGTTCAAAGTTAATTTCTAAAATGATCCTACAATTGATGTTCTTTTTATTAACTTAACAGGTATTTTTGTATATAACATTGTATCAATTTTCTGAAAAGTGGCACACTTGTGAAGTTTTGACCATTTCGTTTTGTTACCAAACATTATCTTGAGATTAAAACAACACATTAAACAGAACAAACGGCATTTCACAAAAGCTAAGACCTTGGCCCCTTGACGTTGATGTAAGTCAAATGTCACAACAATTATTTTATAATTGCCCAAAGAGGGTGCTTTTTTCCCTTGCCACAAAAACTTTTTTTGAGACAGGCTGTAGATAACACAACTCTAAATTTTAGTGTTTCTCCTGATTTGGTACCTCTTGCCACACTACATGGCACCCCCTCTTTTTGGTGTGCCCCTTGCTTGAAATAAGTACAAACAACGATGTTCTTCTCGGTTTTATGGTGACTTCTAACTTCATCAAAACCACTTGTTCGTACTTCAAGCACAACAAAGTCCTGCCTGGCCGTGCGCTTAATCGTGTTAAGGTCTTCAAGCGACACCTTAGTTAGGCGTTTGATGATTCTTCACGACGTTTTTCGATCGAACCTCTTTCCTTTAAATTCCAGGAAATGATGGACCACAAATTTTTCATTTTCTTTATGATTTTTGATTAATTTGCCCCTTCCTTAGGCTTCTGAAGGAGAAACAAACTTCTTGACCTAGTAATAGCAACTGAACTCCATATTTTAACATATGGCTTAGAAGCTAACATTGTGATAGAATATCTTCGTGTTCAGACGATGAAGTGCGGTTTTTGATTGAACAATGGTCTCTTTTATGAATATAGTAGAAGGGGGGCCACGTGTATTTAAAATGGACGGGAGAGTTTTTTTGATGTACAAATTTCCTCTTTTTCTCTCAATTTGCACTGATTCGGTTGTAGAAACACCTACCGAGCACGTTTCGAAGGTTTTATTTGGACAAACAAGTAAATGGACCCCCAAAACTATGTTTTTGAATTTGCCTGCTAATCGCATCGTCCCAATAGAAAAGCATGTTTTGTTTTCGGTCGTGCATGACTAAAATCTAAATCATCAATCATTAATGGAATCTATTACATAACAATTGCGTATTCGGCTTAACTCACTTTCAGGTGATCTAATACATTGTATTCCAAAATGCACAAAAAAAAAAAAAAACGAGTTTGAACAAAATTTGAGGCGCTTCTCTTTCTGGAATTCCCCTCGGTCGCAATCATGCTCATGTGACCAGTCAGGACCGTCACAAATTGTATTCTAACTATTGCTACTTATCCCTACCTCCCTGTTCTGCCAAAAAAATTGTACACATCAACACACACTAACATTTTTTTTCAATCCTTCCTATCCGGGTCCAACATACGTAGTTTGTTTTATAATCAATATTGGACAGAGAAAAGAACCAGGCTTTTCCCGTATTATTTGTTCCATTCAATCTCATTTGCTTGTTTCAATCGAGAGATTAACTCCAGTTTACTGCGGAACTCAAAAGTCGAGTTTTATGCCACTTTTCTGGTTGAGTGAAAAGGTGAAAGAATTAGTTAAATTAAGTTCTTCACATTGAACAGATATGAAATTCTTTAAAAGGGGATTAACTTCATAAAGGAACTCTAAAAGTGCGAAACGTTATAATGGTGAAGGTTTTATGATAGTAAGTTCTGGCTTTAATAAAGTGAATACATTCGACATACTTTGTTTGTTATAAGAGAACCGTGACAATCAGCAACCTGGAGGAGAGTGTTTTTATGGTCTTGAAGTATCATGAAACGCAAATTCCTACCAACGCCTCGATACTTTGCTTCCAAATGCAAATTTTTATTGAGACTAACAATTACTAAATGCACTAAGATAGTGCGATATTTTTAACCAGTTCTTTGGATTTGGAGTGTTTATTTTGGTTGCAATTTACATTCCTTCTGGCATGATTTTAACAGATACCAATTTTGTAATAAATTCAAAGCTCCATTTCTTTGACGTGCAATAAATATTTGTATTGTTATTATTTATGAAAAGAAGATATTTGTCATTGACAAGTGGAAGGTAGTCGACTTATAACCTTGTGTCGATAAAACTAGACTGCCTTTGTTTACTTTAATCTGTGTTTTTTTTTTGTCAAGTTGCAATCTTTGTGAGCTTCAAGACAGCATGGCATAACTGCGCGAAACAACCTCTGCCAATGCATAAAAGTGGCACAGAATCGATTTGGTGTATCACACTAAATGGATTATATCTCTGGATTGACAAAAGCAAATAAGATGAAATAAACACCATTGGAAAGCCTTTTTTTTTTTTTTTTTTTTTTTTTTTTTTTTAATTTTTCTTTTTTTATATTAAAATGTTAAAACTCAATTTTTTATCTGATTGTACCACTTTTTTTTTTTTGAGACATGCTGTATTAGTATACTGTGGTAAAACAACATCCTAAACAAGTATTCAGGCTTGATTTTACTACCTAAAACGAGTAATTTGTGTGACTGACTAAACACTACATCCTATTTATAAGTATTTGGATAATTTCGCCAGCCTATTTTTTTTAATAAAGGTTATGTGTAGGAAACGATGGCGACATTGAGAGAGAGAAGTTACTGTTGCACAATGCTGGGATTCCTCGAATTGAGAAGACAATTGAAATCATCAATACCAGGAACAAATTACAACGTTGTTTCGGCATGTCAAACTGTGATGTGATTCATAGTCATAACTCACCTTAAACACATAATTTACACACTGAAAAACTTCCCTAAGTCGTTTTTGATGATTTTGAACCTCCAACAATTGTACGCGCGTACATCGACTAAATCGAAATACTACCCTAATAGCATTTTTGTACACGGATCAATGATATCACCTTGAAAGAATCAAGATTGACCCCCGAGGAGAAGTACATAAATTATGTCTGGTCCTCAATTTTTTTTCAGAGTTGTTTTCTGTTTCCCGACTTTGTGTTCTGTGTTTCGACTTTTGTTTTCTGTTGCTCCGACTTTGTGTTTCTTTGCCCTGACCTTCTGTTCTGTTGCCCGAACTTTAATGTTCTGTTGCTCTCCGACTTTGTGTTCTATTGCTATCCTTTCTGTTCTTGCTTCGACTTTGTGTTCTGTTGCCCGACTTTGTGTTCTGTTTTTCTACTTGTTGTCCCTGTTGCTCCGACTTTGTGTCTGTATTTCCGACTCTGTGTTCCTGTGCTCCGACTTTGTGTTCTATGCCCGGACGTTTGTGTTCTTTGCCCCGACTTTATGTCCCGTTGCTCCGACTTGTGTGTGTTTCTCGCTTTGTGTTCTGGTTGCCCGACTTTATGTTCTGTACTACTTGGTGTTCTGTTGCCCGACTTTTGTCTGTTGCTATCCACTTTCTGTTCTGTTGCCGTCCGACTTGTGTTCTGTTGCCCACTTTGTGTTCTGTTTGTTTCTACTTTGTGTCTTTGCTCCCCCCCGACCTTTGTTGTTTCTGTTATTCCGACGTTGTGTTCTGTTGCTCCGACTTTGTGTCTATTCCCGACTTTGTGTTCTGTTGCCCTACTTTATGTCCTGTTGCTCCGACTTTGTGTTATGTTGCTCGCCCTTGTGTTCTGTTGGCCGCGCCTTTATGTTCTGTTACTACTTGGTGTCGTTGTTTCGACTTGTGTTTTCTGTTTGCTCCGCTTTGTGTTTTCTGTTATTCCGACTTTATGTCCTGCTTCTCCGACTTTGTGTTTGTTGCTCGATTTGGGTTCTGTTGCGCCGACTTTATGTTCTGTTACTAATGGTGTTCTTTCCCGACTTTGTGTTCTGTTGCCCCCCCCCCCCCCCCCACCCCCCCCCCCCCCCCCCCCCCCCCCCCCCCCCCCCCCCCCCCCCCCCCCCCCCCCCCCCCCCCACCCGAACTTATTCCGACTTTGTGTTCTGTTATTCCGACTTTGTGTTCTGTTGCTATCACTTGTCTGTTCTGTTGCCGTCCGATTTGTGTTCTGTTGCTCCGACTTGCGTTCTGTTGCTCCGATTTGTGTTATTTTCTTCCGACTTGTGTTTCCTATTGTCCGACTTTGTTGTACTATTGCCGGCGACTTTGTGTTCTGTTGCCCAAACTTTAATTTGTTTGTTATGCGATCTTGTGGAATTGAATGATTTTTCAATCACTCAGATGTTTTTGCTGACTGAGACAAAAATTTGCGCATTTCAAAAACTTTGAACACTTCGTATCAGAATATTGCACATTTAAAAAATCATGTAAACGATCAAAGTGAGTTATCTATTTTTATTCTTCCGATGGATCCTGTTTATTATCCACTTGACCTTTCAAAAATAGGGCGCAAAGACGCAATAGACGGGACTTCTGGTGATATTTGTGACATTATGTCAACACAGCTTATCAAAACGCTGTAATTAATTTCGCACTAACTAGTTTAAAATCTAAACTCTGTAGACTTGCCAGTCATAATACGGTGTTTTTGGCAGACTTAGGTTCTAAAAATATAGCGAAAATTATTCCAACTGAAACCTTGTACGATAGTTTGAATTTTTACATTTTCATTGCAATCTAGATAGGTTCCTTAAGTTATATGTGTCAAATAGACGACAAATAACACGACAAACACGCTTGCATCATAACTAAGTTTGAGCTCATAATAGTACATACACAAAGTCCAAAGCTTCAACCCAGGCAGGCGTGCAAAGTTTCCAATATAGTTCCATGCCACCTACTTGTTCCCTTTCCAATAACTGAGCGATGAGATGCCTTTTAAATATATGTCAGCTGTTAGGATCATATGTCGTTATTTGACAACAAAAATCCTCTTCCGAACTTTCGCAACTTTGCATCGTAAATGTATTATGGTTACGTAAATGAACCAGCACTTGATGACACATTGTGTCATAATGTTTTTGCAGTGAACCCTGAAACAAAGTGGTCTCTTCTTTAGCTCACAAGAAATACTCATTTTGAAAATAATGTCTAATAGGTCTAATTGGCACAACCGGTGTCATTAATTAGAGAATTTTATAATGGCGGGGTCCAAAGGCTCATTTAACTGTTTTATCATCTGTTTATTAGCCTCGTCTGCAAAGTCGCACTTTATTCCGTATATCTTTTTATAGAAGCTAGGACACTGTATTATGGGGGATTCAAAGTTTATAACGCAGGTCCTATTATGATACGAATCACTTCGTTTTTGTTATAATGCAGGTTGGACGTTGGTGAACTCTATTCATGAGATACCTGCAGACTTCGAAGGAGGCTATACTACAGCACTTGACTTCTTGCCCGTAGCACGTGCCTCGGATGGCCCCGAGGGCGACCAGTGATAACATCTACCTACAACCAGCCGGCATTTGTTGCCAATAAGGTCACCGGGGACACAGCCTGAGGGAGTTAGTCCACGACACGCTCCCTGAACGAATCTACAGATATCGGGCGTAACGAAACACTTTATTAAATAGCAATGTAAAGATAGATTTAAACACTCTTTGGGTAACGGTTCGTGCCTCTCATACCGAGTGTAATTGGCGATTATGGCGCGGTGTATTGTGGGCCCCACAAAGACGCCACGAGTGACAGGGCGTTGAAGGTAACACTCGTCAATTTGAACAGGCTATCTTTTGACTTAATAGAGTATAGAGAAAACTAGCAAGTACTATTGTTATCTTGAATCGATATAATGTATACTCTGGGATACAAATGCTTTTAACACTGGGTCCCCCACTACGACCATGAGGCAACAGAGGATCTATGGACAGTGATTGCCCCAACCGCAGAAAACCAACTTTTCCAAAGGTATTTCTAATACAATTAACACCACTTGAAGGAGGTTACAAGACACTGACTTAAAAAAAACCCGATGAAATTGAGAATTTTTGAGATCCATTATATGGTCCTTTAATTACATACACTTTGAAGTGGAACTAAAAGTATCCGAACCTGGGTTCTGCAAAATGTGGTAGGCAACTGATTATTTATTTAGCCAATTTGCATAATTATTTAGAACAAAAACATTGTCATTTTGAGACTCTTCTACTTTCAGTACAGGTGAGTTACTATGATTCAGATTTGTTTTCACACACACACACACACACACACACACACACACACACACACACACACACACACACACACTCCCATTGGTGAAAAGGGTGGTTATTTAATTAATAGTTCATCGGAATTAAAGAGATTTGTGTCAAAAAGAGCGTACAATCAGGAAACTGTCATTATTTATCTCAGGCTGGATGGAGGAATTCAACTTTTACGAATTCACATCCTCCTTTATTTTATGAAATTTCTTCATTTATTGATGAAGATTTTCATGTTCCCCTTTACTCACAAAATAACTCGGACTTCCCCTCTAATCCTCCAGTCCTCTGGCGTAATTATGGCCCCCGAAAAAGATCGGCAAAAAGATTAACCGAAATGTCTCGTTTTTCTTTTGGATGGCGGATTTCTGCTGACCATCCCAAATTAATTTCTGTTTACCTCAAATCCTTTGATCTATATTGCCTAGAACAATGTGCTTTCCACACAGAAGAATATAGAAACATTGCAAGTATTGTTCGAAAGTTATCTGCAGCGGAGTATTCCTGAAGAAAACAGAGCCTTCATCTGTTCATTCTGCCAGCCCTTGCTGAGTGAATGGATGATTTCAGTTGATCCCGAAATAAAGCTTAAATGTTTACCATGTGGTTATCCAGCAACGTTTTTCTCAAAGAGCGTAACTGCGCAGGCTCCCAGTTTGGGCGCCAAGTTTGCGCAGCTCAGTTCACATATTTTCAAAATTTCAATGCATACGACACACCCAGCCGCAGCATATAACAAGAACACACGCAAATAACAAGGCAATTCTGCAACACAATTATATACATTTAAAAGAATTCGTATTCAAGCTTATTCAATAAGCTCACTTCCATTGTTTTGATCACTTGGGCGAAGGGCCCTAATACCTCCATACGCCTTTACGGAAGACTTGTAAACTAGTCCACCACATCAATTTTGCTACCATAAGACGAAATAAAAATATACGAATAAATTTATTCGTCATTTTCACTACTGGTGGCTGCCATCATTGCAGCCAAACAGGAAATGGGAGTGATGTTTGGAGTGTTCAAATAATGTGAGATATCACATCCAGGGAGGGAAGATGTTATAGCAACAGTTGTTCGTTGTATATTATATTGACGAGTTGGGAATGTTTGTACTTTAAAGTGGGGGTAGTAAATAAGAGAGGTAAAATATGGTGAGTTGCTCATTATTGGCAGAGTTAGATATGGCAAAGTTTGGGATGTGGCGTTTTATGTGATGTATGGGATGGTTTGAAAAACCCTACAAAACTTGAGGGCATTTGTAGCGTTTTAAATGTGGTGAGTTAATTCAAATGCCAAAATGGTTGCCGCCCGCAGGCGCGAGGGCCCATCTCTATGTCCTTGAGGTGGGCCAGACTCCTATTATAATGGTGTGTGGGGGGTTCGCCACTACTCCCGCACAGCGAGTTGTTTTGCATTCCCAGACATCTTGCCGGTAACCCATTTATACTCCTGGGTGGAAGAGAGGGAGCGAGCGAGGTAAAGTGCCTTGCAACAGGCACAACACATCGGCAACAGCGGGGACTCGACCCCCCAACCTTAGCTTATGAGTGAACGCTGATCCCGTTAATCAGTTAATTCAGAGTATTGCAAGAGTGGTGTTTGGTAAACATTCTGGTTTGGTGTGTTACGAAGAAATAAAAAGGAGGTGTGTATAGGGAGGGTAGATTAGAGGGGTAAATATATGGTATGATGAGTCGCCACATCACAGTACAGAAAGAATTTTGATTTTTTGTAACATAGCTATTTTGAGTAATGTCGGGAAGGAAGCAAACAATTTCTGATACTCTGTGGTAACTCGCCATATTTAAAATCTCGGAATAACCTGCCATATTTCAGAACTTTTCTAATACTTTAAAGGTAACAACTCACCATATTTTAACTCTCGAAATGACTCCCCCTTCAAGTACAAACATTTCCAGCGTTTGCTAAATACAATTCTTAAAATGCGTTGCTTTTTAAGTAACAACTCGCCACATTTAAACTCTCCAAAAGACCTTCCTACTTTTAAGTACAAACATTCACATCACGACTTTCCGTCGATTGATTTTTATTTCCGTCGGTTAATATTTTCTAATTATGTTCTCATTACATACAACATGTTTCAGGATCCGACATTATGCAAATAAATTCGTCAGGTAACATAGTTCATCTAAAAAAGATGTCCTATTCATTTGTATGTATAGTCTGGTAGCTATAGCTGTAGCTATGTCTAATGGCGGCGCCCATGGCCAAGGGACGAATTGTTTTATTCGCATTAATGAAATAATCAAACTCAATAGTTAAGCACATTTATAGCTAGAAACCAATTGTATTTTCTAATTTTTTTCGCTA
>JAMKCH010064322.1:0-21513 GCA_023653785.1 Ophioderma brevispina
ATGGATATGTGGATCAGATTCGAACTATGAATCATGGTGGCGAAACAAGAAATCGCCAATTTTTTGTATGCTGTATGCGTGTTTATTTTTTCTTGCCTTTGTCACGGCCATATTGAATCAGGGACGAGTATCAAAAACTTAACAACAAAGCTTGTCTCGACCCCTCATCTTCCTCAAATTGACGCCATTTACCCGCGGTAATAGACTCAAAACCGCCATATACCGCCATTCATAAAACTTTTCGGCCTAGTAGAAGGATTAAATCAAGCTAATGAATGAGATGGACTCGTACAGGCTGGGACGAACGAGGACTACTGATTGAGATTTCTGCCACAGTAGTGAAAGTTGGGAGAATTCGTTGTTTGATCAAATAGTCAACGACATTTGGCTCTGCTTAAAGTTCACAAAAATTCAATACCAGAATGTTTGGGACAAACACACCAAAACTTTGTATTCAAACATAGTTGTTTATGGTATGTTTTAGTACGACAAGATTCAATAAATATTATGTGATTAATACATCAAAACAGGGAAAAATTAAGCGAAGTAGGCGCTTTAGGCGATTCCGTGTTTTCAAACTGCCGTTCATAATGGAAACAGATTTAACATACTTAAATTGTGTTACATAATTTAATAAAGTCAACGGTTTAATAACAACCAAAATAAAACATTGTATTTCATAAAGTTTTACCTTGTGTTGTCTGTAACAGTTGACAATGACCAAGTTTTTTAAATATACTAGCGGTTGCCCGCGCTTCGGCGCGCGGCAACCGCTAGCTGATTTGAATGGGAGCGGTCACTAAAAGGGTTGATCACACTTCACATAACGCAAAACTTCAAAGACATATTTCTCAAGCCTTCTCCTATTTGGCCTTTTTGATTCTTCCAATGTCAAGAGCTGTCAAGCTTGAGGCCCCTATCTCAACATTGAGCTATAAGCGGCCAGGGAAAATTTGCAAACTAATGGCGTGCACGCACTGTCCCAAAGACCCCTCCAGTGGCGATCCTATTGGGAAGACAGTTGAGGGAAAAATCATGAAAAAAAATGCGCGTGGGGCGCTACCTCCGATCGGGACGAATTCTTCCAGGACCGGGCTCTGATTTCCACCTGAACGCGATGTTGCACGCGGCTGATTTGCCACCTCAGAACTGCTGCAGGCTGCCTACGGCCACATGGGCCATGGGTACTGCATGGGTACTTCTTAAGAAGGACCAGCATCCTTAGATGGATTCTACGATACTCCCTTATTAAAGCGGCACTGGGACCACGTTTCACAAAATATGATTCTTGAATTTGCTCTAAATGATAGTCTAGGCCATTGGAAGGACAAGATATATTTTACACATAAAAAATAAATACCCCCCAAACAGAAGGAGACATTGATATGAGGATAAAGACATCCAGGTAGGTAATTTGTAGGCCAATTTTTAAGTGTTCCAAACTTTAATCAAACAAATGTGATATTAAGAATATTTTTGACTCGCGTACTCACTGAATTAAAAACCCACAAAGGTTATAGACCGGTCAAACAGTTTTTTAAAATAGCATTGAGGAAACCTGCCATACGGCGTGGGTTCTTGTGTTAAAACGCCATTTTCGTCGTTGCTAATTTCTAGCGTCGCCGGCGACAAAAATCGTTCCGTTTACCCATAAGGAAGTGATTTGTTTAATTATTTGCAAAACAAATTGTCATTTTTCTTCTGGGGGTGGGGGGGGGGGGGCACCCCAATGCTCCCCCTGGCACAGCCCACTGCATGGGAGCAACATCTCAAGATAGGCTTCGCCACGAATGGACCAAATTGTTAATAGTGTTAGGTTTATTCATCTCAGAGAGAAACGGATTTAATAATAAAGTGGGGTTGACCATGGTTATAGGACAAAGATGAACATATCATGCCAAAACATAGTACGCCACGACGGCACTGGACTGAAAAACCTTTTAAACGGACCTTTGAATGACCCTAAACGTTTATCTGTACGTCTACGATTGACCTAGTTTAAATTGCCGCTTTAAGGCGATTATAAAAACAGGGCAAGTCTTCATAACAATTAACATTCATAGACCTACTTCACGCTACTCATATCATAAGTCAAGCATGACTGTAATCGATTGATTTTTTACGTATTTCATGCGACCAAAATAATTACCCTTTTACTCGATTTGGCCCCTTTCTTGAGCCGGCACTGTTTGTAGGCCTATACGTTGTCTGCATATTTTTTTTCGTAATTTATAAACTACGCAAAATATTCAGAAAATGTATATTTTTTATTGGTGTTTGTTAGAAAAAATTTTATGCAAAATCAGTTGAGTGTACATCATCATCGGAATGCCTTCACACACTTTTAGACCCAAAATGAGTTATGTGATGTCCTTATCATTCGACCTCGAAGCCTTTCTTACGATATAGTACAAACATTTTTCCATGGACGGATGTGTCCGAGCAGTCTTGCATTCCATGATAAATAGGTTGTGATGAAGTTAACGCCCGACCAACATGAGTAAATTAATGCAGGGGTTCTCAATTATTTTAGATGGAGGGACAGAGAATGCTGAAACATATTGAAAGTTCCCTACTGAGGGCTGCACCTGAATTTCTTATGTTTCCTTTTATATCTTAGAGCAAGTCGAGGGCCAAAAAATGGTTGCGGGCGGAGTTGGCACATGGGTCGCCTATTTGAGAACTCCTGAATTAATGACTTAAACGAAAGGTCTCCAATTATTGCATTTTAATTAACGATTATGATTGTTGAAAATTTAAGCCAAAACAATTTTCCAAAGTGCGTTTAAAAAAGGTCAAAATTGAAGGAGAAAAATGGCCAAAAAATGTTCACGGTTTCAATCTCTGCATTGTATGGCTATGCATGGTCCCTTTTTCGGCAAAAAATCACAAAGATATGGGCCCTATCTTTCCAGATTCTGGAGGCACTTATACCACGCGTCAGTCCCTACTACCCAAACAAAACTTGAGGACCTCCCCCAGGACTTATCAATATTTTGCAGGGCCAGTAGCCGGGGGGGTGCGACGCACCCCCCAAAAATGACGGCTTTGTGATGTATTGAAGGGTCCGGTTGTCCTTTTGAAGGTCGCTTGGATGGTAAAAGCTGGTTCGTTGCCTAATTTTTTTTGTTGTAAGGGTGTGCTACGCCATGAGTATATGAATGATAAGCAGTGGTTAATACTTTGACATTTTCTTGTTGTTGGTATTTTTTCTGCGTTTTTGAACGATGCGATGATGGCATGTGCTTCCCCCCCCCCCTCCACCGTCTTCAGAATTTGTAGACGCCGTCTGACAAAAATTTGGGGGCAACAGGGGAGCGCAGCGAGCCGAAAAAAAAATGGTTTGGTGGTACGCAAACGGTCCACTTCTGGCCAATCCCACCCTCGTCCGCACCCCCAAATAAATTCCTGGTACGGCCTGATATCCTGTATTTGTCGCATACTCTTAATTGTATAATTGAAATTAATGTGTTATATTCATAATATATAGGACAGTATTTTGCTGTATTCCAAAATTACATGCCAATACTGTAGAGTTCTAAATTATTCTAACAGAATTTTGCTGTAATGGCGCTACTATTTACAGAGTCTTTAAAGCGTGTTGTGAGAGTAACCACATTATGACTAATTGTGCAATTTGATACACCATCATGTTACACCGCATTTCACGTTTAATGTCACCCTTGTACACAATAGAGTAGAATAAAAATGTTGCAGCCATGTTGCAAGAAACCAGAAATTAAAATGCTAAAAATAGAAAATAAGATGTGTTTTTCTGTGGTTGTCTTGATTTTGCAGAACTTTTTGAGTAAAATAGGACCAAAAGGAACTCAGCCCATTTTACACAATACATGAACAGGTTAATGACAGATAGAGTACGTACACTCTATCTGTTGACATGTGGATGTTTGAAGCCCCCCAACCCACCCCCCACACAACCCCACCCCCCCCCCACACCCCCACCCCCCCCCCGATTATTGATAAAGTCAATGTCACTGAGCATTCATGGGACGATCATTTATAAGCTCCTATTACTTTGGGTGGGAATCGGTTTGGTGTATTAAGGACTTTAGGCCACATAGTGACACAAAGAAAATTGAATTGAGACACAGTAAGCGTTAAGTACCAATGTTGCTGAGTAATAGTGACACAGGACCACATGAATGGTACTGTCTTGAGCTACCCACGGTCGGCTGAACGCGGATATGTCTTGATGAAACAAAGGTCAGGAATTTTTGCACAAAATAAGTTGGTGATCATTAGGAAATTTAAATAAATAAAATACGTATCTAATATTTGCTTTTTGAGTATGGACTTCTTGTTCTTTTATCCCCCAAGAATAAATAATTTTACCATTGTTATTGGTGTTCGAGTTGAGATTCATTTATTCTTTTTTGTCTTGTCACAATTGTCGCTGTTGGATATGTCATTTGCTAAATGTGTATCTATTATGCTTTCTTATCTTGTAGGAGTGTGAATTCGCTACACGGTACGCTTCCAGTAGTGTGTGTCGCGCCCAAGTGTACCCGCCCACTGTCACACTAGTGACAAACCGTCTATCTCACCACTCACCTCCACCTACGTCGGACGTCGCAGCCTCACCTACCACTCTTGTGGTGTTGACATCCCTGAACACATCCTGTAGTGTCCCGTGGTCACGGTACGCCATCATTGATCCACCCCTTGTCACGTCCTTTTACCCCACCTTATCCCCTTGTACCCACACAGTTCCACTGTGTTTTCAGGAGTCAAGCGAATGTTAATCATGTACGCAGTTGCCAACAATGTGACATAATTACACACACCCCGAGCAATCGCAAGTCGCGATGGGAAGGGATCACCTAAATCAGACGGTACACGTCACCAACATCGGCTCGTCAACATGGCAGACCTGCACTGGCGCGTATTACACATGTGTTCCGCCTGCCAGGCAAAAACCAACATGGCGAAGCATCGATCTTTATAGTATAGACTACCGGTTGCCCGCGCCACGGTTGCCCGCTCACGTGAGTTTGAATGGGAAGCGGTCCTCTTCTAAAAACGGGGTTGAATCGCTCTTCCCATTAACGCAATATTTCAGAGACATCACATTATTTCTCAAACTTCTCCTTATTTGACTTTACATGCCCTACAAATGCGACCGTCCCATCCCAATTTTTGTGATTCAGCAGATGTCAAGAGTTTTTTTAGGCCCCCATCTAATCATGGGCTATGAAGCCAGGGGAACATTACTGCAAAGTGAAGCGCGGGCTAATCCGCAACCGCTGATTTGAGTGGACCATTTGCAGCGGTCCCATTAACAGTCCGCTGTACTCGTCACTCTGAAGCATAAACTTCACGCAGTAAATATATCAATATTCGTCCAATGTCCCACGCACGCACTTGTTTAGGCTATTATTTGCACTTTTTTCGCTGTCACAATTACACTAGGGCCTTCACAAACGGCCTTAAATTGTGTAAGTCGGAACTCGCTACAAGATTTCCCTCCCAAAACATTAGCTATATACTGAGACAGGAGGCTTACACTGCCATTTACATGGCGCCAGCAAACGAAACCCTCCCCCTCCCAAAGACCCACTCAGTTGCCCGTTAGCTGGGTGTCGGAGGAAATGGCCACGTTTTTAAATTGCAGCAAAATTGGGGGAGGCGGGCGCGTGTTTTCAGGCCAAATCAGTTTTTTCGTTTTGCGACGCCTACACTCCAATTGCGTCAACGATTTTCATTGATCGGGATGACTTTTCCCTGACCCGCGCTTTTGCCCCCATCCGACCCAACCCATGCTGCTACAGATGTTGTACACTGGCTCCGTGCTGGGCGCGCACGTTTAAGGGGTGAGGCGGCCATTATTTAGGGCCAATAGGTTAGCTTGCAAGGTTATACATGTATGTGACAATAAACTGTAATGATATGTGTTTATAATGTTACTAGCGTCCCTAATGTTAAAACTATTTACGGCCGACTCCAGTTTGCTTCGATCGCACGCCGGCCGTATGAGGAATTACTTGGGCCTTTTATTGGCATAAGTGGCAGCACACCCCCCGCGCGCGCACGGCTTGGGGCTGACTTTTTGCCCTTTTTGAAAGCTCTCACCCTAAAAAAGTGGGCTTTTTGTCAAAAATTTCTCAATTCTTGGACATCTTCATCCACACAAATTTAATAAGTGGAAAGATGCCACGTTTCATATCTCTCATCTATGTGTTTGCAATAATAGTGTATTGCATATGTGTTTAAGGTGAGCTTGGAGAGATCCAACCAGTTTCCAAGACCTTTTGAGCCAATTTTTAGATTTTTAATGGAAGAACAAATCGTATAGTCTCTACGTGCGTCATCAAGTATATGGTAGAGATGAGAAGGCATGCTTTCCTTGAAGCCAAGATATATTTTACATTAGACCTATCTCAGATTTCTCATTACAGTTAACTCTTTCTAACGCCGCAATAGGGGTCTCATTATTTTAATGAACCTGTTTTCATACCATTTGGTATGGTAATCCTCTGCTTTTCCAAATTTCCATATGTTGAAAAAATAAGTCCAAGCTCCTCCAATCTCAAGCCAAAATTTCCAAATTTGCGAAAAAAAGGTCAAAATTTGAAGAAAGAACATGGCAAAATTGTCATACGGTTAATTCTGAATGGTATCGCGATGGGTCCTTTTTCGGCAAAATCACTATAGATATGGGCCATGCTCCAGATTCTCGGAGGCACAGTACGCGTCCGTCTCCAGCCCAAACCACTGACCCACGGCAGGGCATATCAATATTTTGTTCTATCTCTCTTGAAACCAAAGATTGAAAAATAAGAAAAAAAAAAATAATATTAATACTAACAAATTCCACAAAAAAATCACACGTATTTATGGGCATTTGGCTGTTTTTCACCCAAGAAACCGTTTTGGCACGTTCACTATCACCAAATGCCCCTAGGCTTGGAAGCATCCGCTTAACCCCAGTGTTCCTGATCGGAGGTGAAATTCCATTTTAGTGGGCATTCGCGAAAATCAAAAAAAAATCGTCATTTGAAAGAATATTTCCAGACTGAAATTCCACGTGATTATAACCATTTGTGGTTGGTACAGTATTTGTGCAAATTTCTGATTCTTACGGGAACAGAGCTAGAGAGATCGGAGTACCCCCTCCCGAGTACAAAGGATTTACGACGTGCCGCAAAGGGTCTATTTTGGGTCTTTCTGGTATATGGATGACCCCGTTTTTTTTTTATTAAGCAATTTTTGTTCAGAGTAACTTTTTCCAAAATTTTTTAAAACTTGTTAAAAAATTAATCGATCTCCTCCCAATCTGAAGCCAACATTTTCCACATTTGTTAAAAAGGTAAACCTTTGCGGGAAAAGTGGGCAAAGTATCATACGTTAAAGTGGGCCAAAAAATCTGCATCTCTGGTATATAGCTAGGTACCTTTTCGGCACTCACTATTGATATGGGTCCTACTTACAGAATCTCAGAGGCACGTACGCGCCATCCCTACCCAACCAAACTTGAAGACACGGCCATTATCATATTTTGTCTCATAGGGCCTACTTCTCTTTAAACAAAATCAAGAAAATATTGCCTAAAATACAATAAACACCCTACCTACAACACCCGACTTTCAACATGAGTAATTTGCTTTTTGCACTATGTTTTTTATATATCGTATTTTATTTGCCATTCTACGATATTTTTCAGTAAAATGAACAAATGAAAATCACATTACACAATACATAACCGATATTGGACAGATATGTAGGCTGTTACCGAGACGTCAGTGTAAAAGTAGTATTTTCTGGCAGAATATTATCGTAAAATTACCCACATTATGAATTGCGCGATTAGTGATTACACTACACCGCCGTATTTCACATTGCGCAAAAACAATAACTAATCAGAAATTAAAATGTTTAAAAATTACAACTTTATATTGAAAGTTTACAACATAAGGCTGATTGTGGTACGATTTCCATATGTACCACCTCTTTGATTTTTGACAGGAAACAATTCTTTAATTAGGCCTAACACTAACAAAAACCCTAGAACTCACCCTAGGCCAAAATAAAAAAAAAGATTGTACTTGTAGACTTCGGAAGAGGGGAAATATGGACACTCTGCCGAAGATTTTTTCCGCTGGGCGATGGTGTTTTTCTGTTGGTTGTCTTTATTTAGCCGATCTTTTTGAGTAAACTATGACCAATTGAAGCTCGGACATTTTACACGATACATGAACCGGTAACGGGCCTTTGTATTTAACGTACGCTCTTACATTCATGTTTAACGTCCCATCCCCCTCACCGATTGTATAAAAGACTTTCATGTCAGCCTTTGGTCACTGGACCGCTGTTTTTTTTTCTCAAGATAATTGTCACATATTATTGACACAAAGAGATGGAATTTGCGTACAACGGGGCGCGTACAGTGTTGATGTAGTTATTGTGGTAATTATGTCACCATTGTACTGTGTAAAATGCGTACTCATCGCCATAGGCGCTTTCAGATATTAGAACCCCGGACGGTGTTAATGTACAAAAACGTTAGAGCACCAGCGAAAGTTAGGGCACCAGTGAACGTTAGCTCGCATGTTTCGCAACGTGAAATGGTTGTCAATGACTACCAGAAGTTTGGGATAATCTTAAACACGGTGAAAGTAATTGTTAACTTTGTTTGAAATCACTGATCATAGTTAAAGATGTACTATATTGGGGTAATATAATTAAGATCAGCTTACTTGTGCATCTACAGTTCCGTATAGATACATCAGAATTTTGTGATCCCACTAAGGAAAACATCTCTGGCACCCGCTAGCAGCAATGGCTTTCTCTAACAATGACGTCATCTCCAAGTCACGTCGTCGATACCCTCATTTCGTTACCATAACCCCCACAAACCACGCAAAAATAACCAATATCGTGGTCCAAAACCCATACCGCGGTCTCAAAAACGCGATATCACATCAATTAAGATTTTGTCGTTATTTACACGCGAAATTTAACATCTTAATAACATTTACGGCAACAAATAACTACATCCGAACAGCCCTCGCAAAGGGGGAGGCCTGGGACGTTGGTAGCACAAACCATTCGTTTGTCTCTACACTAATGACGATTACCCACAAAACCCACAAAAATAACCCCATACTCGGTCCAAAACCCCACCGCGGTCCCAAAAACGCAAAATACACATCAAGTAACGTTTTGTCTTTATTTACACGCAATCTCTAGACATCCAATCACATTTGCAGCGACGATCCACTAATCGCAGACAGCACTAGGGAAGGGGTAGGCCTGGGAATGGAGTAGAGGAGCGAACATCCCAAAATGGTCGGATCGCACATGGAGACAACGGGCTTAGCAGTTTTCGTTTTAGCGGCACAGCCCGTGTCCGTACGTCTATAGATTAATAGTATGTACATTTATACACATAGCGGTTGCCGCCTTCGCGCGGGGCAACCGTAGCTGATTTCGAATGGAGCGGTCACTCAAACCGGTGAGAATCAGTCTCTATAATGTAAATATAATATTGTTCTCCAAGTTTTCTCCATTTCGCCCCAAAATTTGGCAACAATCAACCTATTTATGGGCAATCTAGCTGCCTTTCACCCAATACCCGTTTTGGCACATTCTTACAGCGAATGCCCAGCCTCCAAATTTTCACCCAAAGACACGCTTTTAAAAGTTTAGCAAATTTCACCAAAAAATCACCTTATTTATGGGCATTTGGCTGCCTTTCACCCAAAGAACCCTTTTGTGGCACATTCTTTGTCACTGAATGCCCCAAGCTTAGAAAGCAGCAGCCTTAAACCATATTTTTCATACGGTGAAAGTATTATCTTTTTAGAGCGCTTCGCGGCAAAAAATTTCAAACACTAGTCATTGAAAGACTATTTTCAGACTGAATTAAACGTGACTACATAGCCATAAAAATTGGTGGTGACAATTGTGTCCGGGGGGGGGGGGGGCCTCACCTATGAAAGGGATATGGGTGTAAGGGCCGCGCGTCCAAACCGGGGCCATTGGGTGACAGAGCAGAGGACTGAAAACGAGGGGTCGAACAGCCAAAATTGCCCCAAAAATAGGGGCTTTCAAAGTGTGCATTGATTTGGCAAAATTGCGGGAAAAAATGGGGGGGGTCTTTGGGGTAAGATTTTGTTGAAATTTTCTACAAACAATGAAGGTCTTTGGGTGATTTTTTCAAATTTTATCCCAATAAATAGGGCCTTTGGGGTGACAGTGGTAAAATTTTCAAAAAGATGGTCTTTGGGTGATTTTTTAAATGGGGGGGTCTTGGGGTACAACGATGCTGAAAAGTGGGATATTATCAAAATCCTCTGCAAAATCTATGCAAAAAATCATGTTGAGTAGGCCTCACACCACTCTATACCACCCGGGTGGAAATTCGAAACGGACCATAAAATGAATGCAAACTGGAGGACTTATCGCATAACAAGAGATTAACAACCTTGATTTTTGGCATTAGACCTACAAATGAAGATATTTGTAATTGATTCAAACTTTGATGAAGTGCAAAGAATTAATTAAAAAAAAAAGATTCTCGTTAGCTTGGTTGTTAATGATCAGGGTTAATTCATTTCATGATTACACTACTGGCATGCCCAACCATCTACGATTCCACGTTATTTATTTGGATTTTGCATATTGAATCTCCAGGCCTACATATTGCACAAATATTAGCTCTGAATCAGAGCCCTCGGTGTTGTTTGTTTTTTTTTAATAATTTTTTTTGGTGAAAGCTGCGGTATTTGGGCCCTAAAAGTACGGAAATGGTTTGCTCTCACAATCACATACTCTCCACATCAAAACGGATTGAAATATCGGTGAGAAACTTTTACTGATTGGGTGGGGGTAAAGGTATTTCCCCGGGGTTTAGTTTGGGTAGGACGTTGGCCTCCGAGAGTCTGGAAGTAGGACACATAGCTATACATTTTTTTCCAAAAAAAGGACCCAAACCTATATAAGCGATGGATTTTAGGGCCAAAATTTAAACCAAATTGCATATTTCCCCAAAATGGTGGCATTTTAAGCAAAGTTTTGATCCGGATTGAAAAATTTGACTAATTTCCCAACACTTTTTACAAAATGTTGCTTCTGATTGCGAAAATTTGACTAATTTTCCAACAAAAATTGAGAAACCTTGAAAAAGAACACCAGTGATACACAAATTATTGACATGAAAAAAATTGATATACCAGAAGGCGGAAAATGGGACCCATGGGTCTGTGGCACCAAGACCCCGTATGGTCGTTTGTGTTGAGAACCACCTGAGAGCAATTCTACTCAAAAATTTAAATCTGTATTAAAATCGGGCCATGAGAAAAATTTTGAAAAAAAAAAACCAGACCCATTTGCTTATACCAAAATTGATTTTGGGGGGGAAAAAAGGGATTCATTGAATACAGAAGGTTGAAATGGACCGATGTCTGTGGCACATCACCGTATGGTCATTTTGTTGAGACCCCCCCCCCCCCACGGGTCAATTCTATCAAAATTAAATCTTTATATACTTAAATAGGGCCATCCCTTTTTATTGAGGCCACTGCAGGTTTGTAAACCAGACTGCTTTCTTCGAGCTATAGTATCGTAAGTATATTACTTTAGGCCTAAAATGTTTATGTCATTGTAATTCGACCTCCACAGACCATGCAATGTACAAAACATTATACCAAGGACGCGATAGTGCATAGATAAGGCGCGAGTGTCCAGTCAGCCTCTTGTATAGTCAGGCGGACGGCCACCAATTTTTCTTCCGAAAAATAAGTAATGATAATGATGCTATTAATGAATACAAAAAATAGCTAAAAGTATTGTTCCACTGATCGATATATAGTATCTTTATCCTCTTATTTTTTTGGTTCCAAAAAAAAATAAATATTTTAGAAATAAATATCAAAGAGGTCAAACAACTCGCCCACGCGATCACGATTTAATGCGAGAACAAAAGTTCACGAAATTTGCGTCAACATAACACGTTGGATCATTTAAAAAGTCTTTCAATGAATTAAAATACTTATGGATAAATCAATCTTGATGGTTTACCACGTAGGCCTTCTTATTGTTCTCTTTTACACCAAGAAAAAAAATTTTACATAGAAATAGCACAAAGTCCAAAACTCGAAGGACCATGGGTAATTAAGCGACGAACACGAATCATACCTCGTTACCCCACTGATCTCTACACACTGGAGAGGCTGTCTACCGCGATTGAATAGCGAGCCGGAGAAGATACCGGAAGTTGCAAGCGTCCATTTTGCTCTACGCAAAAATTCACTCGGTTGAGGGGTTCATGGATGAGGATACATGGATGCCTTTGTAGCGTACTTTCCTGGTCAATATCTAAAAAATACCAAATTTTTGAAAATTTTAATTTCTGTGGAGAGTATGTTGCCGTTTTGCCTGAAAGTAACTGTGAGTAGAAGTAATCGAGTGAATTCCAGGCTATTTTGAGAAGATTTAGTGAGGATTACTGGTATATAAACGTAAATTGCTATACGCTGTAAATATACTTGTTGTACTTGCTGGGCTATGTGCGTCTAAATGCGAAAAATTCATGAGTTATTTTGTGGATAATGTAGATGGATAGTTTGATTTTTACAGTCACAGATCAGTGTTCGACACTATAGCTAATCCAAGGACCAAATCCCGGTTTTTAATTTCCAAGTTGATTTATACAATGCTTTTTTTGCAGTATACGTCCGCCATAGGCTGCTGCCGTGGCATATCTTTCTTTTTAAAGCGAGAATTTTGGGGAAGGTGTGTGGGGTGTGTGTGTGTAGGGGGGTTATTAAGGGTTTGTGGGTACCATGCATTGCTAATCCCAGGGGTTCTGAAAATGACCTTAATGGGGACCAATTTCAGTGGAAATAAACCCCTACACTCTAAATTAAACGGACGCGTTCTAATTTTTAACACAAGAAGGTTTTCAACTATTTTTTAATTCTCTTAAAGGCATATGCTGGAAACATTTAAACATTTTTAACTTTTTCTCTCAGTAACCGCGTGTCCAAAATTCATGTAAAAGGTGGTTAATTACACTAAATAACACTTGACTTAATAAACTTAAGTTTTGCAAGTGTTCACATTTTGCTCACACCTTTTCAATTTACCGCCCTCAAGTTGTTCAAAACAAATCTGTTACATTTGAACGCATCGTTATGTGTTCAGTGTTTAATACTGAGTGTTCTAGAACACGTGCTTGAACACTTTTTTAAACATTTTTTCAATGGAACCACTGTCAGTGTTCAAAAACAGTTACATTGAAAACAGCTTGAAATTAGCTCAAATATGTGTCATTGTTTAAACTAGTGAGGCAAATGTGAACCTTGAAAAAACTTGAATTGATTAAAGTCAAAGTTAATAAATTTAATTAACCACTTTTCACAGTTTTTGGACACAGGTTATGATTAAAAAGGAAATATGGTTAAATATTTCCAAGAAATGCCTTTAAAGATAAACTTAAAAATAGTTAAACACCTTATGGGGTTTAAAAACCTAGAACGCCGTCCGTTTCATTTAGAGTGTAGGAGGTGACAGTTTTTGGGTTAACATATATTATTTTTAGGAAAAAACCCTTTAATAAGGGATACCAATTTGTGGGTAGTAAATCGTACCCTTGCAGGACTGTGTTCTCAATACGTGAACCAATACCTTTAGAATAGCCATGGGTCCCCAAAATATACAGAAAAATTACATACTTGTGCTGGCTGTTAGAAAAACTACACACTCAGGGTTTTTTGCTGATATGGTTATGTACATTATCGTTATGTGATAATATCATTGAATCAGTCACAATCACACTGAATTTGTACCCCTATAGCGGGACAGCTAGAACTTGATTATGTGTGAATTTTGATACCCTAGAGGTAGTTCCACATTTGCAGCTAGTACTATTTTTATGGTACAGATTGGTGACCGGACCAAAAATCCAAGACCCCCCCCCCCCCGAATTATTCAAAATTCTAAGCAATATTTTTAAAAAGAGCAGAGGGGTCAGTTACAGAAATACAAAGACTGCTTTCCAACTGTATCACACCCCTAAATATAAACATATGGGGGGAGAAAAATAATCCTTACCTGAGCCATCCATGGACGGGTAGGGTGGGGGGGGGTTACCACCCCTGTGATTTTCATTCAAATTATTATAAACTTGGTACCACAGAATAGCTTAGCGTTTCTTCTTTTTCATTGTATGGTATAACTAAGTACCAACATTCCCACATGATGTCATAAGTTAGGAAAGATAAAAATACATGATAGAGGGTGAAAAATTGATTTTTTTTTGCAATTTTTCTGAATCAAAACATCATCACTAAATGCTCTGGGTACATAAAATAGTCAGTTCAAATCATGTACAGCGTAACCGCATGAAAATTAGCTACTCTTAACTTTTTTTCATGTTTTTGGTAAAACTTGAATTTTCCCCCCTATTTGCTGACATGCGAACTTTTATGACGTAATTTGAAGTAATGCTGGGCATTTTGGTACTCATTTTGATATCAATGAAAAGAGTAGGATGATAGGCTATCCATTGGTACTAAAATCAGTTTCTGTGGTATTCTGCATCGTACTAGGCGTGTTGTATACTTCCTCTTTCAAGGGTGTCCCCCTCCCCCATCCATCACTTTGGGAGCGTATAACATTAACATATCAAAATTGTGTGGCTCAATTGACAATTACCTTAAATAATGTGGTACCAGAAATGTTTTTTTTGTAAGTTAGACAAATCGTGAAGGTGTTTAATAACAGCTAATAATCTTTGAATAGTCAAAGCACTTACTGATTGAATTATTGTGCGTGTGTCGCTGAACAACCTGACATTCTAAAGATTTGTTTTACATTTTCAATCACCTTTGCTCAAAAATACCCCCTAAACGATAAAATCACACCAATATTAACAACGTTGACTTCGCGCAATTGATCGCCTAAATCTGTCCCTTTCTTGTAGTTTCCCTATTCCTTGTACTGTGAGAGATCGTTTCTTGCGTAAGAGCAAAATGGCCGCGGGCTACTTCCGGTTTCCTCACGTTCGAGCCGGCGATAGCCTATCCAGGTGTAGAGATCAGTGCTCGTACCCTAGACTATGTACCCACAATTAAAGTACTTACTCTTTGTCAAAACACGGGAATTCAATAAGCATCTACTACTGTTACAACAGTTTAGCTCCTGTTTAAACACGTTTCAATTTGCAAATCTCAATGAAAATCTAAATCATTATCAGCAGTGTGAATACAAAAACCCCGGAGCAATCGAGAGACACGATGGGAAGGGTATTACCTGAATTGGGTACACATTCAACGTGGCGGACTCCTTGGTCAACATGGCAGCCTCCAGGGACAAACAAACATGGCGAAGATTCGATCGTTATAGTATAGGATTTACATATACAACACTACAACACATGCATACATACACATATGCACAAGTATATTAATATAGACTATACGCCATAGACCTACACACACGCACACTTACACATGCACATACATACACAGAACATACCTAGATATACACATACACTCATCACACATACAGAGAGAGACGCAGACAGAGCCACACAGAACACAAAACAGACGATGAGAGGACAGACATAGAGAGAGAGATAGAATATGAGATATAATATATATATATATATTAGTAGATAGAAGATCGACAATCTATACAGTTAGAGAGACACACTCCAGATAAAAGACATATACATAAATACACACATACCACACAATACATACTACACAGTGCGGGCCGTGTTGGGGCGGGAATGCAAGCGTAGTCTAAAAATGTGTACTGAGGATTTTGGACAGCGGACTGTAAGTTTGGTAGTTGATGATTATGCCCCTCCGAGTTTAATACGTTTCATGGAATGTACATATTGATAAATTGATAAATGTATCAATGCGTTTGAAAACATGATACTATTACTACTAGCTATATACTCAGTACCTGATACTGATAGAATTTAATGAACATTTCGAATTATTAGGGAATGCCTTTCTTATTACTAGCCTATCGTCGTAAGGTACTGTACTAAAGTATAGTAAACATAAATTACAGAATCGATTACCACAACAGGGCGAGAATCCTGTAGCATTCCAACCTTGTTCCTCGTTGCATCTCACATCCCAGATTCTCTCCTGTGTGATCTTTAGGAAATCCGAACATTTTCATGTGCTATTCTGACTGAATTGACTGCAATTTGCGCGCTACAAAAACTGTCATTTCTATTACTTTTACGCGCATCCAATTGAAACTTTTTCCTGATTGGTTGCAAGGAGGTTGTGGGCATAGGCTCATTATTTGTGTAGGACCTAGTCATGGGAGGAAGGAATAGGAATAAGAATGAAAGGTTGATAAAAACAAAGCAATTTTTTATTTTTTTCAGTTTTTTATAAAAATAAAAAACAGTTTTACTTCCTTTTGCTGGTTGTGAATAAATGTTTTTTAATCATTTTGTGGTTTTTGTGATTAGTTTCTATCCCTTGTGACAATCGAGTACCACCGAGTATTTAATTTTTTACCAAATCTTAGATTTCCAACATAATTTACCATAACAACAGAAACACAAACCACACACAAATTATACATTCATTTTGATAGTTATAATTATTTATAATCCTTTTTTTAACTTTAAAAAAAGAAAAAACCTAAAAAATTAAAAAAAATATATAATTTTACCAAAATCTGGGGCATTTATCCAAGTTCTATAATGTCAATGGAACACGGTGATACCTTCTTTACTTTCTTTTACTGATTTACTGTATTTAGAGGTTCATATCCCGCGACATTAAAAAGGCCGTTCCTAGATTAGAGCGTTATAGTGGTCTTTTTAAACAAAGGCTTGGATTTATTATTTTAGACACGTTTTCATGGTAACAGAACACGGAAAAAAAAATTGATTTTTAAACTCTCGTATTAAACACACCTTCAATAAATTTCAGATTCGAGTTGCAAAGAATACGGCGTTAGACTTATGTTCCCAAATCTTTGGATTTTAAACACGTTACCATGGCAAAACAGGAAGATAGTGAAAAATATGTTTCACTTTATTTTGCTATTTAGGCTGGCTATATTCAACTAGGACACACCTCAAATTCAGAGTCGAGTTCCTAAAAGATAGGAGTGAGACTTATTTTTTCCCAAATCTATGATTTTAAACACGTTACCATGGGAACAGAAGGTCGTAGGTGAAAAGATATGTTCACCTTATTTTTTACTATGTATGGTGAGCTTTTATCAATATGACACACCTGCAAAAATTCAGATTCGAGTTCCAAAGAATAACTGAGGTAGACTTATTTTTTCAAAACTGTGGATTTTAAACAAGTTACCATGGCACAGAAGATAGCGAAAATACAAGTTTCACCTTATTTACTATTGATGGTTGGCTATTATCAACCAGGGACACCACCATGAATAGTCAGATTCGAGTTCCAAAGAAATTAACGGAGTTAGACTAATTGTTTACCAAAAATCTGTGGATTTTGTTGAAACACGTTACCATGGCAACAGAAGATAGTGAAAGTATAGGTTTCACTTTATTCTGCTATTTATGGTTAGCTTTTATTAACTTTGACACACCTGCAAAAATTCAGATTCGAGAGGTCCAAAGAATACCGGAGTTAGAAGTTTATTTTTTCCAAATCTGTGGATTTTAAACACGTTACATGGCCAACAGAAAGATGCGAAAATAGTACGTTCACCTTTATTTACTATTAATGGTTAGCTTTTATCAACTTTAACACACCTACAAAATTTCATGATTCAAGTTCCACAGAAATAATGAGTTAGAGTTATTTTTCCCAAATCGTGGATTTTAAACACGTTACCATGGCACAGAATAGATAGTGAAAATATACGTTTCACCGTATTTTACTATTTATGGCTAGGTATTATCAACCTTGGACATACATGCAAAGGTTCAGGTTCGAGTTCTAAAATAAGAGGAATTCGAATAATTTTAGACTAGTTAGACTAAATATGTGGATTTTTAGCACGACGTTCCATGGCAACAGAAAGATAGTGAAAAAGCATGCTTTACATTATTTTACCGTTCAATGGTAAGCTTCTATCAACTTGGCATACTACAAAGTTTCAGGTCCAAGGTTAAAAAAAATAACGAAGATAGGTTAGACTCATTCACTTTTTTCCACGATTTTCATCAAAATCACGGATAAACATGATTTTGTTATGTTTTAGCTAAGATTGGATACGTGAATTGTACATGAAAATGGCGATTGCCCAAATTTGGAATTCATTACCTTGTGGTAGCTCTCCAAAAAAGTGTACATTTATGGGGGTTTTAGGTCGTTTTTAAAGGTACGACCATGTATATGCAAATTGGCCGGATTTTCCCATAGACTCTACCTGTTAATTTAGACCCCATTTAGACACAAAATGGCGCACATGTCTCAAATTTGAATTCCGCCAGTCGCTACTCTCTGTATATAGGGACCCTTCTAGGACTAGGGGTACTTTAGCGCCCTCTATCTCCATAACGAATCGGGCCAAACTTGTTATAATTTTTTGTGATAGCAGTAGATAGACTGATCTTATTTATGAAGAAAAAAAATTTGTTAATTACTTCAGCTTTTGCTATGGCCTTGCAAATAAAACTGGTAGACGTTCATATAGAAGTCCCATGAATTCAAATGAGGTACTGCCATTAATTCCGTCAAGCACTACTGCCCAACGTCAAAAGCCCATTGACGGAATCAATTGTATACCTCATTGCATCAATGGAATTGATATTAAAACGTTTCTACACTTAAAAGTGGCCATTTTTTTCAAACTAGGGGTAGTTAGCGCCCTCTATTCTCCATAACGAATCGGGCAAAAATTGTTTATAATTTTTTGGTGATATTGTAGATGGTACTATCATATTTTATTGAAGAAAAAAAGAATGTTGAATTTACAGATGTTTGGCGATGCCTTTGAAAATTAAATTTGCCATTTTTTAGAGATTTACGGGGTATTTTAGCGCCTCCATTCTACATAACGATCGGCAAAATTGGTTATATTTTTCTGGGAGATCAGTAGATTTAATGATCATAATAATTGAAGAAAAAAAATTATTGTGAATTACTCAGTTTTTGGCTATGGGGGGCCTTTGCAAATTAAAAACTTACTAGTACTCACTCCATATTATGAAGAAAAAAATGATGTTGAATTACTCAGTTTTTGGATGGGCCTTTTGGAATAAAAATTTGCCGTTTTTCAGATGGGGGTAGGTTAGCGCCCACTCTATCTCCATAACGGAACGGGCAAAAATTGTTTATAATTTGTAGGTGATATAAGAATAATTATATATCAATATGTCTGAAGAAAACAAATTATGTTGATATTTACTCACAGTTTTGGACTATGTCCTTTGCAAATTAAAATTTGGGCAATTTTTTAGAATACGGGTAGTTTAGCGCCCTCTATCTCCATAACGAATCGGGGCAAAATTGTTTTTTATAATTTGTTAGTGAATATAGTAATATTACTGATCAATTATGAAGAAAAAAAATTTTAAGTTGGAATTAACTCTTTTTAGGCTAACCTTGCAAATAAAATTTTTTCATTTTTTTTAGACAGGGGTAGTGTAGCGCCTCTTCCCATAACGAATCGGGCAAATTGTTTATATTTTGTCGGTGATCTTAGTAGATAGTATTGATCATATTTATGAAAGAAAATTAGGTTGTATACTCAGTCTTTGGCTATGGCCTTTGCCAATTAAAATTTGCCTTTTTTCGCGGACTAGGGGTAACTTTAAATCGCCCTCGATCGCCATAACGAATGGGGCAAAATTGTTTTAAATTTTTTTGTGATACATAGAATAGTACTAGCAATTTATGAAAGAAAAACAAATTATGTTGATTCACTCAGTTTTTGGCTATGGCTTTTGCAAATTAAAAGTGGTAGACGTTTCCATCAGAAGTCCCATGGATGCAAATGGGTATTGCCATTCATTCCGTCCAGCACTAACTGCACAACGTCCCATCCAGCGCATGACGGAAATCATTGTAATACTCATTTGCTCATGGGACTTCTATATGAAACGTCTACCCTTAAAGTGGGCCATTTTTTTCAAACTAGGGGTAGTTTAGCGCCCTCTATCTCCATACAACTCGGGCAAAATTGTTTATAGATTTTAGTGATAGCATAGATGTGACTATCATCTTTATGAAGAACAAAAATTATGTTGATTACCTCCGTTTTTGGCTATGTCCTTGCAAATTACAATTTGCCATGTTTTTAGAGAATATGGGTACTTTACAGCGCGCCCTATCTCTCCATAACGAATCGGGCAAAATTGTTTATAATTTTTGGTGATATCAAGTAGATAGTACTGAGCATATTGATGAAGAAAAAAATTATGTTTGAATCACTCTCCGTTTTTGGCTATGGTCCCTTTGCAAATTAAAAATGGCATTTTTTAGAGAATAGGGTACTTTAGCGCCCTCTATTCTCCATAACGAATCGGGAAAACTGGATTTTATAATTTTTGGTGATATCGTAGATAGTACTGATCATATTTCTGGAAAAAAATAATTTTAATTACTGAGTTTCTGCTATGGCAGTTGCAAATTAAAATTTGCCATTTTTTTTAGAGATTACGGGTATTTTAGAGCGCCCTATCTCAATAACGAATAGGGCAAAATTGTTTATAATTTTGTAATTATTAAATTGGCTTTTTGTGTTTTATTAGAAAAAAATTATGTTGAATACTCTCAGTTTTTTTTGGGGGGCTTATGGCCTTTGCAAATTCAAAATGGCATTTTTTTGAGAATAGGGACTTTATCGCCCCTTATTTCCATAACGAATCAGGCAATCTTATTGTTTCTAGTTTTTTTGGTGCTATTAGTAGCTAGTACTTATCATATTTATGAGAAAAACAATAATGTTGAATTACTGAGTTTTTGGCTATGCACTGTGCAATTAAATTTGCCATGTTTTTAGAAGAATGGGAGTAGTTTATCGCCCTGTATCTCCATAACAAATCGGCAAAAATTGTTTATAATTTTTTGTGATATTTTAGATAGTACTGGAGCATATTTTACAAAAATAAGAAAAAAAATTATGTTGAATTACTTCAGTTTTTTTGCTGGGGCCTTTGGAAATTTACAATTTTGCCTTTTTTCAGACTAGGGGTAGTTTAGAGCCCTTTAATCTCCAATAACGAACGGGCAAATTTTTTATAATTTTTTAGTGGATAATTAAGTAATAGTACTAATCATATTATGAAGAACAAAATTATATTGAATACTAATTTGTTGCTAAATTGCCTTGCAAATTAAAATTTGTCATTTTTTTAGACTAGGGGGTAGTTATCCCGCTCTATCTCCATAACGAATCTGGCATAATTGTTTATAATTTTTTGGTGTATCATTAGATTTACTGATCATCTGTGACAGAAAAAAATTATGTTGAATTACTCGTTTTTGGCTGTGGCCGTGCAAATAAATTGGCCATTTTTTTAGAAATAGGGGTACTTTAGCGCCCTCTATCTCCATAACGAATCGGGCAAAATTGTTTATA
>JAMKCH010064325.1:0-57865 GCA_023653785.1 Ophioderma brevispina
AGGTCTCAAAATAGAAATGGTATATATCAAATGAAGGGAAACGTGTCCAAGGTCAAAAGTATCTCACAGATTAAATAAGCCTAAGGTCTCAAATACAATGAGGACGCGTCAGGAACGTCAGATAATTATGAACAAGGTCGCAATGCTGATAAAAGTGTCAAAACACGTAAAGGTCACAACTATAGAAACAAAGGGTATCAAATGCAGAGAAACATTCAACATCAAGTAACGGTCTCATCGACTGAAAAAGGTGTCAGTGCAGAGAAACGTGTCAAAACACGTACGGTCTCAATTAAAAAAAAGGTGTCAAATGCAGATAAACATGTCAAAAACACTTAATGGTCTCAACTACAGAAAAAATGGTGTCATCAGAGAAATGTCAAAAACACGAAGGAAAAGGTATCGTATCAACTACAGAAAAAGATTTAAAGTGCAGGTCTCACTACAATTCCATTCATTCATTATTTCATTCAGAATTTCTACAATCAATGATGCAATCAACGCATACAATACTATAAATTACAAGTACATAATGTTAAAAGGTTTTATATTTTGTATATAATAGTAATAGTATTATAATATGATTAAAATAAAAAACAATAGTTAGCTTACAATGTGTGATTATCTGATGGCGAGAGATAAAAAATAACCACGAGGAGATTAATAATCTTTGAGCCCACGAAAGAAAAAAGAGAAAAAAATGGTCTTTCCCCCTCATCTCTTCCCATTCCTTTTCTGTTATGTGAACCGACATAAATTACAGGAAATACTTATAAACAGGCAGATCTCGCGAGGCCAAGACAAGCACAGAACATTACGGGGACAAGGATATAGACCAAGGGTGTTTTGAGTCATCCACAATGCACCATTTTTTTGGAACTTTTTTCACCTCAATAGGGTCAGTGATCACATAAAAATCCTATTCTTAACACATAAAAACCCTGACTTAAACACCTCTTTTAGAGCCCACAAGCTTTAGTACTTGGGAATTTTTTGCATGATTATGAAGTGGTCTTGTGGTTTCTTAAACTTATGGAACTCTTTTATCCCTAAGTATGACATGCGTTTAGTACAGTACGGTATAGGGACATTGCTATGCATCATGGGATTGATTCAAACACCCTCTGGATATAGACTAAGAGTAAGCAGGTAAGAGCCTGGAAGTACACCAAGCAGGGTCAGACAATGAGACAAAAAATGTGTCAAATGCAGAGAAACATGTCAAAACACGTAACAGTCTCAACTATACAGAAAAATGTGTCAAATGCAGAGAAACATGTCAAAACACGTAAAGGTCTCTAGACTGCAGAAAAGAGTGTCAATGGTAACAAACTATGTCAAAACATTTAATTAACGTCTCAACTACAGAAAAAGTTGGTGAAATCAGAAAATGTGAAAAACACGTAACGGTCTCAACTATTATAGTAGGAAAAGGTATGAATGCAGGGAACATGTCAAAAAAAACACGTCACAGTCTCAGCTACAGATTGTCAAATGCCAGATGTGAAAAACACACCAATTAATGATTTTTATTAATTTATACATTGTTATTACTTAATTTATTTTTCATTATTCAGTTATTTGTATATATTTATTTTTATTTTATACTTATTTTTATTCATATATTTCCTTCATATATTATTTTTATTTATTTAATATTTACCTTATATTTACCTTATATGCTCCAATTATAGCACTGTTATTTCTAACATGTATTTAAAAATAACCAAAATGTGTTGAATATGACTTCGTCTGTATTTTGTGGCAAATTTATTCTTTTATATTCCTTTTGGTTGAGCAAGGTTTTCCCATTTAATTTCTTAGAATAGTAATGGAAATATAACTAAATATAATATAAATAATTAATTTTACTACAATAAATATAAATATAATAATAAATAAAAAAAAATCCAAATTAAAAAATAAATTAAAAAATAAATAAAAACTTAAAAAGAAAGAAAAAAAAGAAAAAGAAAAATAAATAAATTTTCAAAATTAAAAAAACCGGCATTGAATTGTCCAAATAAAAGAAGTTTCCAAAGGGATGCGCAAATGACAAATCCTAGTAGATCCTATTATTTTTGGAGATTTAGCTATGCATGAAAGTTATTTTTTTTAGGTATGGCCATTTTTTTTTTATTATCAGAGGGTGTTTTGAACCATCCATAATTCCTGCAATGTGCCTATAACTGTACGGTCAGTACTGTACTAAACATATGCTAGTACTTAAGGGATAAAAGTGTTTCAAGAAGTTTAAAGAGGCATTTCGTCCCGCAGATTTACCTCAAAGATATTGAGATTTGTAATATCATCTGAACGGTTGGCCATATGTATGGCTTTGCATGTGTGCATTTCGTGCGAATTCGATCTATACAGTAGAAGAAATGTTTCATTTTTATTTTGCTGTCCATCCCCAAAACTGGCGCAGGGTTGTGGGATTAACTCTATACACCCTCTGATTTTTTTATATAAAAGGTAAACAAGTGGGGTGCACTGTTAAAAATAACCTGTAAAAACAGGCATTTGACTGACAGCTGGGACTCACAACATGCAGAACGTAAAATAACTGGAGCCGTAAAAATACGAAACCATTGCAGGGAACGTAAAATAACGGTGTAAAATCTCAGCTTCAACGTTATTGTTGGTTTTTGACTTGTTTAAACAATATTTAGAATTAAAATGTTATTACAATCCTCTGACCAAATTTCACGTTGTAGTTATGGCATCATACAAACGTTGTATTTACGTTACCACGTGGTTGTAAAAAAAGTTATATTTCAGGCAAACAATTTTGAGAAAAAAGGCAATAAACAAAGGGAAAACGTGAAGAAATAAAAATTTAAACCAGTTTATACACTTTGTTTTATATGGTAATGTATACATTCTAATGTCGCCAATTACTTATGCATCATATGAATAAACCTTAAATTTACTTTACATAGATTCGAACCAGGGCCTTAAGATTACAAAGTCCTAAACCTTATTCACTACACTACATGACTTTACTGATAGCAGATGCTAAAATTCAATATATATATGTGTGTGTAGTACTTTTTTTCAAATTAAACTAAATATAATACAAAAAGGAGGAAAAGAGTTTTTTAAACTATTTTTAAAAATGACAGGGAAAATAAGATTTTGCACTTTTTAATGACGTTACTTATGACGTTATTTAACACTTTTTATAGGTAAAACGATTTTCATAGTTCGTATTCTTACATTAAAAACAAGTAAGTTACAAAAGAACGTAATATTACGGAAGATATAATAAAAAAAAAAAAAAAAAAAAAGATTGGCGTAACCCGACCGACCCTATTTTTACCGCCGACCCTAAATATTTTTATTTTTTTGTGTGCAAAAAAAAGTTTTAAAAACCACGTAAAACAAATATTTTCATATGTGAGGGTTTTCGGTACTCTAAAGGATTGCAGGACATTCAAAATGACAAATAAAAAGATGTGTTACAGAAAAAGTGAAGATGTGCCATTTGTTTTGGTATGTGTGTCATATATTTTGTGTTCTGGTATGTGAAACATAAAAAAAAAAAATCCGACCTACCTACCCTATTTTTTTTTCTATGTTATGGGGTTTACCGTAATTTAAAATGTAAAGTCTGGTAAAATTAGGAACATTTTTAACAGTGTGGGGACTGTATTTTGTTACCAAGACATCCAGGCTGCGTGAAATAATAGTCCGCAATTTAAAAGAATTCTTCAAAAAAAAAAAAAAAAAAAAACATTCTAATGTCGCCAATTACTTATGCATCATATGAATAAACCTTAAATTTACTTTACATAGATTCGAACCAGGGCCTTAAGATTACAAAGTCCTAAACCTTATTCACTACACTACATGACTTTACTGATAGCAGATGCTAAAATTCAATATATATATGTGTGTGTAGTACTTTTTTTCAAATTAAACTAAATATAATACAAAAAGGAGGAAAAGAGTTTTTTAAACTATTTTTAAAAATGACAGGGAAAATAAGATTTTGCACTTTTTAATGACGTTACTTATGACGTTATTTAACACTTTTTATAGGTAAAACGATTTTCATAGTTCGTATTCTTACATTAAAAACTAAAAAATCCGACCTACCTACCCTATTTTTTTTTCTATGTTATGGGGCTTACCGTAATTTAAAATGTAAAGTCTGGTAAAATTAGGAACATTTTTAACAGTGTGGGGACTGTATTTTGTTACCAAGACATCCAGGCTGCGTGAAATAATAGTCCGCAATTTAAAAGAATTCTTCCCAAAATGTTTTTTTTACAATCAAAATTAATAAAGAGAAACATGAAATGCTTTACGAAAGCCCTAAATACCATGAATACTCGAGATGTTGGTACAAATATTCGCTTACTTCGCTATCTCCCGCGCTACATGGGTGCATGAAAATTTCATTTGCCCAATTCACCCGTCATAATATGCATGAGCTGGAAGCTAAGCTAAGGTATACCTGGCCGCTGGTAGCTAAGCTGAGGATATACCTGGCCGCTGGAAGCTACGCTGAGGATATACATTTATTATGCATCTGTGGTGCAATAACACAGTGTGATTGGCGCGTACCGCCCAACACTGCACAATACGCAAAAATATTGAGCATTCGGCACAGATTTCTATTTATAACACTATATAGCGTACGCCCGTGTTGAAGAATAGGCGGCCACCGTAACCGTGTTTTGGAAAATTATAAATATTCATTCACAAGTTGTAGTCGACGCCTTAATCGATAATAGGAAGCTATATGACACGGGTATATTTTCATGGTCATCTAGTTTGAAAAAAAACCTTAACTATTATCAAGAAGATTGATGTATGGAATAGACCAAATATATTAACAACTTGTAATTTAAATGATAATATTTTAGGTAATCTTAAAACTGTTTATAACAATCTTTGGATAACCTGTATACGTAATTTTCAACCAAAACTTCGTTCTTACTGTCTCTTCAAAACAAATGTTTGTCTTATTCTATCATGGACCATCCACCTTAAATGATGTTCATGTTTTTACCAAAAGTGTTCTATTATAAAACAAATATATACTGTTGTGTGTATACATATTGCCAGTATTTTCTTATTAAACACAGTATCCCGTCCAAAATTTATAGGTATTTATTCATTTTGAAGATGCTTAAATTGTATTCTCACAAGTATTTCTGTTGAAGAAATCTTGAAAATACTGCCGTTCGTTCTGAACTTTAAAGGTCCCAGGAAATGAGATGATAAACCTACTCCAAATCTTTATAGGGACATTCCATTCCAATAAACAGGGCCAGAAAAAAGGAAACACTACCAGTGACATCATTAGTGAAAACTATTGATTTTCAGTCAGTGTCATGAATAGATTCACACCAGTCACCTGGAATTTTCTATTACTCTCTGAAAAATCAATAGTTTCACTATTGATGTCATCACCAACCCAAATATTGAATGCTTTCTTGTCCCTCCTTGTAAACTTGACACAACCCACATCAATTCTATTTGCATTTCCTGGGACCTTTAAAGTGACAGGAGGAGATTTTTTTAGGATACGAATTTCTCTCAAATTTCACTGGATCGGTTGTAGACCACCTACCGAGAACGTTTCGAAGGTTTATTGGACAAACAGGTGCAAAAGAAAACCGCAAACCTTGTTTTGAACTTGCCTGCTATCGTAATCGTTCCCCATAGAAAACCATGCTTTGACTTTCTGTCGTGCACGACAGAAACTACTAAATCATCATCTTATTACATAAAGACGGCGTATTCGGCTTATTCACTTCAGGTGTGATCTAATACATTGGTAAGTATTCCAAATATGTAAAAACCGGAGTTCGAGAAAAATTGGGGGCGCTTCTTCCTGGAAATCTCCTCATGTCTCTTTAAAGGTGCGTTCCGATCGTCTTTGGGACCCCTCCTCCGATTTACCCTATAATACGAATTTTGATATCAGAGGAAAGGCCGTATCTTTTTTGCCACCCTACAGTATATTTTTTACCATTTGGATCCATTGAAGATTTCTTTACAACTGGTGAGACAATAGCCTTTTTAATGCATCTGGAAAAACCCAGATGATAGGGATAAGTTCACTGTCTCTGAAAAAAAAAAAACCGGTACAATTTCATCAGTGCCATCTTTAAGTAACCAGCTATGTATATTTATTAATCTTTCCTTGGAGATGACTTGGTAGAGGAGCGGTAGATAAGGGGTTCCAAAAAATAAGTTCCCCCCCCCCTTAAAATTCAAGGACATTTCGTTGCATAACTTCGCTTAGAACCGGATGATTGCAAAATTTTAAAAAGTTTTGAAGAGAGGAAACATTTGGCTCTGCCACAAAAGTCGTTGCTTTTCAAAACACCTTTGGCATCGCTTTACGTATTCAAAAGTCTATAAAGTAAGAAATTAACAATTTACAGCAACGATTTCATTTCCATATTCATTGCGATCTGCGGTAAATAAGCTTCAGACATTGACGCATGGGCAAACAAATAAACAAACAAGATAAATATGCAGGAAAATAAGAATGAGATGGATGTAAGCTTTACATTCATCAGTATCAAACAGTCATTTTTCTTTGCATATTGCTCTTTTTTTTATGAAAGAGGTAATGTTTGAAATGTCTGTTTCAAATAAAAAATAAGCTTAATTGTTTTGTCATTCACGGTGAGACTCGATAGTCAATGTTTCTTCCACCTGCACTGATGACATCATTGTAGTGTTTACACATGCTGTTTACCAATTTGCTGATGTTCTGTTGATAAATGTGGTTCCATGCTCGCGGGATAATTCCACGTTGAGCCAGTGTAGCGTTCTCCTTTATGCGGATCTGCTTCACATTTCGACTGGTGTTGCTTACACAAATGTCATCTCATTGTTTGTTTGTCTGCATATTTGTCTTGTTTGTTCATTTGTTTGCCTATGGGTTCATGTTTTAAGGTTATTTACTTCAGACCGCAATGAATAAAGAAAGAAAATGATATCGTTGTAAATTGATAATTTATTGGAATATGGTAAAGTGCCACTTTTTCTGACAACATCATTTTTGGAAAAAGGGAGTGTGTGTTGATGCCAAAAGTGTTTTTAAAAAGCAACGACTTTTGTGGCAGAGCCAAATGCTTCCTCTCTTCAAAACTTTTTTGGAATTTTCTAAACATCCAGTTCTTAGTGAAGTTGTGCAACGAAATGTCCTCGAATTTTAGGGGAAACGTATTTTTGGAACCCCTTATCTACCGCTCCTCTACCACCCCTGGCTTGATAGCTCAGTTGGCGCATGGCAAAGGTGTCGTGCTAGTAGTAAGAAGGTCGCCGGTTCGAATCCGGCCAAGCGCACGTTTTTTTCACCAGTTACGTGCGCCGGCCATCTCCAAGGAAAGATTAATAAATATACATACCTAGCTGGTTACTTAAAGATGGCACTGATGAAATTGTACCGATTTTTTCAAAGACAGTAAACTTATCCCTAACATTTCGAGTTTTTTTCCAGATGCATTAAAGGGGAATTTCGTGATCCACAGCCTCGCCCCCGACTTACCTAAAAGATGTTGAGATTTTTATACCATCTGAACCGTTAGCCTTAGTAATCCACGTGTGCCCAATCTTACGTGCAAATTCGGTCGCATCTGTATAAGAAATTCACAAATTTTGTATTTTCTGTCCGTAAACGGACAGAAATTACAGCACAGTAGCCTATGGGACCGTGGGAAACGAGCAATGCTCATAACACAAAACCGCAAGATCGGGATCAGCTCAAATTTTGGGGAATAAGCTTTTCTCAAGGTTATCTAGTGATCAATTAAATAAAACAGAGAAGGGGCTGAAATCACGAAATGCACCTTTAAAAAGGCTATTGTCTCACCAGTTGTAAAGAAATCTTCATTGGATCTAATGTAAGAGCATTTTCTAAGATCATGGAAAAATATGTTGCTTACCAAATGGACACGTACCAATAACAATCTACTTTGATCTACTTTGCGCCATGGATGATCGCAAAGCTACTTTTTGTGTTATTGGATCTAAGTTCTGCCTTTGACATCATCGACTATAACATCTTGTTTGTATGTTATGTTTTCCTTAAAGAAATCAATTTCAGCTTTGTGAAGTTTTTCGTATAAACCATGAAAAATAAAAAAAAATGCTAATTACCATATTTTAATGTTTGTTTCCTTTATAGCAATGCGTTTAGGCCTTCGTTGCAGGTATTTTGCAAAAACTATACAGAAACAATTTTTACAGTGTATTTAGCTACAAACGTGTAAAATCTAAAAATGGACCCGCTCTAACAAAACCAGAAACACGTTGCAAATGTTAAAAATGGAGTTTTGACTTGATTATAGTATCCCATATTTGAAAATGTTCTGTTTATATGGATCTAAAGCTATACGTTTCTAAAACTATTTGCCATTATTTCGTGCCTATACATATCATACCACTCCACATCACTATGCGGTAAGGCATGTTAATCTATACCAAGGGCTCAGTTCAGTAGCCTTGGATGGGCACATGTTAACAACAGCTCACCATGCATGTTCTGGGTATCATATATACCATGTATACAGGGCGTGTATTTGCTCAATACAATGGTCAAAATGGTGAATGAAAGCTATTGAACTGCGCCATGGGAATTGTGATTTTATTAGCTCATATTGAATTGACTTGCTCATGATATAAATATGGTCGTGGGTCATGCTTTATCATTAAGATGCGGGCCATCGCGTTGTATTCCCGCAGTCTACTTGGTGTGAAGACGGTTATATAATCCAAATCTTAACAGCATGAGCTAAGGTATTTGGGTATTGTTATAAAGGGCTGCCTCATGTAGCCTCTTTGTAGCTTATGAAGGACAAAAGTTCTATCTTGGCATCACAAGCTCCATTACAAAGGGCAGCTTTGCAACATCTTCCTTTTTCTTTAATATATAAATGGTCATTGAAATGGAGGCTGCTGATACACTGTATTTTGGGGATAAAAAACACCTTGCGTACATGATAAAGTAGTTGTAAAACACCAACTCAAAATTGATGGTGAAATTTAACTATGATGATTATAGAGGGCCCCCTTCTCTCCTTATCCGGCGATGTCCTTTAATATCTTAACTAGCTCTCAAGAAGCCAACAACATTAATCAATATTATAGCCTTTAACTGAAATGCCACATTATCATTTTGCGTTATTTAAAAATCATGTTTATGAATAGAGTTTTACGTTGGTGTTTTGCATAAAAGTTAAAAAAAAAAAAAAAAAAAAATTGAATAAGTAATTCTCCAGATCGTAACGCGAATTACTTTGACGAAATTTATTCAATGCAGAACTTTTTGCCGAATATAACTTTCTACATTCCCTATCATACCATGGTTTATCAGTAAAGCGATCATTTATTTTAAATTTCTTGTTATCAGTGCATTTCATAGTTTTGCCAGCCTTGTATAAAACATTACAAAGTTTGTTTACACTTTCATCAACCTCACAATAATCAATATTATCAAAGAGAGCTATGACCAAGGTCTGCACAGAACGTTGGAATGAGTCTCTGCAGCTATTTTTCCAGGTGTACTTTATTGGTCTGAATAGGTGCACATTACTCTGCTCATCAACAGCTGGTTGGGTATCGACATGCAAATTAGCTGCAGAGACTACAGGCATATGATCAGATTCAGGGTTTGACTCAACAACAAATGATGTAGCCTCTTTGTAGCTTATGAAGGACAAAAGTTCTATCTTGGCATCACAAGCTCCATTACAAAGGGCAGCTTTGTAACATCTTCCTTTTTCTTTAATATATAAATGGTCATTGAATTGGAGGCTGCTGATACACTGTATTTTGGGGATAAAAAACACGTACATGATAAAGTAGTTGTAAAACACCAACTCAAAATTGATGGTGAAATTTAACTATGATGATTATAGAGGGCCCCCTTCTCTCCTTATCCGGCGATGTCCTTTAATATCTTAACTAGCTCTCAAGAAGCCAACAACATTAATCAATATTATAGCCTTTAACTGAAATGCCACATTATCATTTTGCGTTATTTAAAAATCATGTTTATGAATAGAGTTTTACGTTGGTGTTTTGCATAAAAGTTTAAGTTCAATCTGTTTAATTTTCACAGATTGAATCAACCTATACTGCTTAATGTCACTGAATGGCAACCATCCACTTTCAGTAAAAGGTAAGTATTTATAAAACATGCAAAGTGTTTTGAGTTTAAAACTGTTAAACTGAACATTATTTTTAAATGTTTTGAATTAATAAAGTAGAAATTGTCTGATACATTATACTCTATACAGAATAAAACTGAATTGTTTCAAATGTTACGAGTGGTTGATTGGACATGTTTAAAGACACAAACAGTGATTCACCAGAAAGAGTAAAATATTGCAAAAGTGCAGGAATGGCTTGAAAGTGGAGGATAAGTCTGTAGAATACTTATAGCATGTATAGGATATATGTTGGGATATCTAAACTTGTTACAGACGTGTAACAATCTGATTTTTGATGGTTTTCTTGATTTTCTGAAATAGCAAATCACTGATAGTGCCTTTATAGCGTTCTTATTAATTAGCTTTTATTTACTTTGAAGACGAAATTTAAGACCTTTCACACTCTAATTTAAAGTGTGTGTTTGTGTGTACATGCGAGATTGTTTTTCAATTTATTGCATTACAATGTATAATTGTCATAAAGCACCATCTGTGCGCGTGTGAAACAATTAGCTTCACAATTAATATCATGAACAAAGCTGTCGAACTTTCACGTTAGTGTCAGTAAAACTTACGAAAGCGTGACAACTCTTGAAATGGCTGGCGCGCGTCGTAGTTTAGCATGTAAATCTATCCCGGTGCGATGCTTTTCAAAAATTATGAAATAGGATATAAAAGGATTTGCATTGATCTGACAATTGACATATGATTCTCAGATGCCAAGCATTTTCGACATCATACGTGTCGCCATTTTTGACAAATTAGCCAAATTATAAAGGAGTTTGCATTTCTGCATATGAGTAATAAGTCTAGCAAAGAAAAAAGCGCTTGCTTATATAGTTCAGAAAATACACACGGATTTCAAAATGATTTTCCTATTAAAAGTAAGCAAAAAAGGGCATATTATTCATTTGGATCGCCAGCATAAACGCCCATTACACCCGGGTCATTTTCATTTTGGCTATAATGCAAATGACTGCGCGCGAAATCCGGAGCTATCTCCAGTAGATAGCTCGGTCATTCTATGTGCAGACATGAAACAACTCAAACACGAAAAGCATTTGGACACTATCGTATGTTGCTATTAAAGCGGCAAACAATCCTCCGACGGTCGACTATATGTTCATGTTGTGAAATTTAATGAAATAACTCTATGAAGGACATTTCAGGGTGATAAATACAGACATGTTTCTGGTTTCTTGTGGAACCGACGGACACAATCAATTGTTGAAATATTAATTTTATATACAGTTCAGTTTGACCAAAGCTATAGTAATTTCAAAGCAAGAATATATGAGTAAGATTGGTTGAATTTGGATCCTGTCTAAGCCCCTCGACTGTGGAAAACTATATGGTTTTTGGATGTGGACAGAATTGGAAAGAGCTCGCGACCCACCCGCGATATTTCTGTTCCGACAATCCTAAGTGTTACCCAAGGGCTGATCAACCTGGGACGATATGACGGATCTTGCACTGTGAGTTTTGGACTTACACAAACGAACGATAAGAGTGTTATATTTTAGGGTTAGAATTGGGATTATAGGTTGATGATTAAGGGTGCATGGTGAGGGTGTTGAAAGAGAAGATTTGCGATTAGGATTAGAGTTTCCCGGGTAGGGTTTAATATTATAGGATAAAAGTATGCGTATTTAAAGAATGGAGTGGCGGAAAAAAAGTCGGCGGCTCCCTTCTCGTCGCTATTTTATGGTTAGGGACAAAGGTTGGGGTGTGATTTTCTCAGTTGGGGGGGGGGGGGGGTGATCGGTAGGTGGTTAGGATCAGTTTACATTAGGTTATTAGAGTAGGGGTGGGGGAAGGAAAAGTTGCCTACAGATGGTCGAGTCAAAATTTGACAGACAGTAACGGAATGGGGGTTGCAAAATTATCAACATGGTTTACCACTTGAGCGATAGCTGACATGACGTGTCTCTGACATAGTCAAAAAAGAGGGTGAATGAGGAAAAACTGGAACTCACATGCATCGGCGGGACACTACACTCTTGTACTCGCGTTCACCCCTAGCCGAGAGAGTCATTGCACTACATACAAGTTCAAATAGCGAGAAAATGACCAATAATATATAAAAAAACCTGCAAGATAACATTGAAGACGTTATTAGTAGTTTCAGCTATCTACGGTAGAGTCAAGTTTTGTCCATATGCGGCCTTGGTATGTATGTTCTGCCGAATTCCATGATTCGTGGTATGACAACATAGGACTCCTCTTTTGAACCATTTTGAGATTTTTGGAATTGTTTTGGAGATTGACAGTAAAAAGGTATGATATTCATGTGGATAGGCCTACTAAGTCACGTGTTCGTCAGTGTGTTTTTATTCTATACACATTCACAACTATCTGCTAAAGTACCGTTTTAAGTGTTTGATTAAACTTAATTTTTACAGTCACTGTAATTTTTCGGTAATCTTAATTGCCGACTTCTGTAGCAAACTATTATTCCGTTACTCTCTTTACGCAATAGTTACCCGATTTAAACAAGATTGACCACAAGCATTTTCAGGCATACCCGTTCCTAACACTTGCTATAATTTTGTAATATCTATGCTTTGGGAACCAGCGGTATACAGGCGCCTTGATTTTCCGCATTATTCTAAAGATACATCCTTAGAAAATGTGCGATATCTGTCAATTTTGCACATGCACCTCAGCCGGCGGGCCAGCCCAGTTTTGCGCAAAATGTACCGAAGTTGGAATGCATAATTATCCCTCTCATACTTGTATTAAAATGCCCGTGGGGACGGGGGGGGGGGTGACTCCCATCTAACTATATACGCATTTGTAAGGCTGTTAGACCCCCCTTTTCAACATCGTTGTCACCCAAGAACCCCAATTAGTGAAAATTTACCACTATCACCCCAATGGCCCCATTCCGGGAAAAGAGGAAGATTTTCACACCCAAAGACCTTTATTTTTAGAAAATTTGCAAAATCTCACTCAAAACCCCATTTTGTGTCGCCTGTACTGTGCAGGAGGTCACCTCCTATAACTTTGTCTCACTCAAAGTTGAAGGTGACGTCATTATGCATCTTTGCATTCCCACTAGCTTCTCGATCGTGCCGCCTTTATTCGCGGGCGTATCATGCTATGATTCCACGCATAGCGCGCGCGATTCATGGCTGCGCAACATAAAAGTCGCAGTGACGTCACCTTCAACTTAAGATGAGACAAACTATAGTCCAAATTCTGTGTGTGTGTCCGTCCGTCCGTATGCTCGGTTAACTTTTTTTTTTAATGCTCTACAGGCTAAACCCTATGCCCAATTTACTTTAAACTTGGTAGGATGATAGAGTGAGTGCCACAATATCATGTGTGACTTCTGGCTGCATTATTTGCATATTCATGAATTTTAATTAGCTTATTTGCATATTTTTCAGACATTTCGGTTAACCTTTTTTTTAAAATGCTCTGCTGGCTAAACGCTATGCCCGATTTACTTTAAACTTGGTAGGATGATAGAGTGGGGTGCCACAATATCATGTGTGACTTTTGGCTGCATTATTTGCATATTCATGAATTTTAATTAGCTTATTTGCATATTTTTTTAAAATGCTCTGATGGCTAAACGCTATGCCCGGTGTACTTCAAACTTTGTAGGGAAGTTGGTCAGTATATAAGCACTGACCCAAGCCCCATATGAGGTGCGCTCCAATTGGGGTGAAAGGTCATGTAGGCCGATTAAAGGGGCATTTTTTGAAAATCTATCGATTTTGTTTGTTTCGCCTGCACTAGTGCAGGGAGGCACATACTAATTAATCCGGACTTGGGTGGTAGGAAGTGGGTGGGGCAGGTTCATATGTGGTGTGTACTCCGATTGGAGTGAGAGGTAATGTGCACCGATTAAAGGGGCATTCTTTGAAAATATAGTGATTTGTTTTTCTGCCACAAATCAAATGCTACAATCACCAATTGTGGTAGGATAATGAAACTTGGTGGGTGTGGTCAACATTCAGTGACAAAAATTTTGAAGGTCATTTCAAGGTCATGTGGGGTCATTCAAGGTCAAATCATTACACATGGTTGTATGGCCATGAAACTTGGCGAGTCAACATTTCATACCAAATTTTTTTCATGGTCATGTCAAGGTCACCTGGGTCAAGCCAAGGTCAAATCACTGCAAATGGTTATATGGTCATGAAACTTGATGGGTGTGGTCAACATTCAGTGCCAAAAATTTGAAGGTCATTTCAAGATCAGGTGGGGTCATCCAAGGTCAAGTATCTACAAATGGTTACATATGATCATGAAACTTGGGTGTAGTCAACATATATCATTATCATGTTTTGGGGAGTCCAAGTGTGTGAAAATATCGGATCCAAACATGATAATGATAAAATTGGATGATTTACGCCCAATATTAATTGGTCTCGCTATGAGTTTTAAAATATTGGGCTCGACTGCGTCTCGCCCAATATTTTTTTTTTTTTTTTTTTTTTTTCTGAATATCATAAATGTTAGGCGTAGAGTCACACACTGCCTATATTTTATTAGCATTCATTAATTTAACTGAAATACTTAAACTTCATAAATATATTTTTGGGCCAGATAATTTACTGGGTGGGTCAAATAATTAACTGGGTGGGCCATTTTGGGTCATTGGGCAGACTGAATTTACTGGGTGGGCCAAATAATTAACTGGGTGGGCCATGGCCCACCCAGTTTCTATGTTATTTACCTCCCTGTAATCGATCCAATTTTATATCAAAATTGTTCAAGGCCATTTCAAGATCACCTGGGGTCATCCAAGGTCAAATCACTGCAAATGGTTGTATGGTCATGAAACTTGGTGGGTGTAGTCAACATTTGATACCAATATTTTTCAAGGTCATTACATGGTCCTCTGGGGTCATCAAAGGTCAGATCACTGAAATGGATGTAAGCTGTTGTATGGTCATGTAAACACTATGAGTTACAATATGCTCATCCACCAAGGACACAGTTAAGTGGGTTGTATTTGTACATACATTGACATGAATTGACCTTGTGTGATCTGGGTATCATATATCATACCCAAAAACAAGGGTGCATATTTTCTAAATATATTGGTGAATGAAAGCTACTGAACTGTGCCAAGGGAATTGAGCTTTTACTAGCTCATAGTGAAACTTGCTGTGCAGTAAACATCGCGAAAGCAGGCGACACTAGTGGTTCGAGAACCGCCTTGTTTTGGAAAATTTTGCAAATTGGTCATTTGAAAAATCCCTATTTTGTGGGAATTTGGCTGTCTCTCACCCAAAGACGCCTACTTTTTTCAGTCCTCTGTCACCCAAAGACCCCTATTTTGGGGAAAAAATGAAAATGTTCACCCAAAGACCTCTATTTTAAAGAAAATTTTTCAAAAATCTCTCACAAAGACCCAATTTTTTTGGAATATTTTGCAAATTTGTCACTCGGAAACCACTACTTTTGGGGGAATTTGGCTGTCTCTCCGCCCCAAAGACCTCTATTTTTTAAGTCCTCTGTCACCGAATGTGCCTGGATTTGGAAGCGGCAGCCTTACACCCATATCCATTTCATATATGAGTGCTCCCCGGGTATAAAATATTGTGTTGTCTTTTGTATTTTCCAACCTTGATGTGACATACGATGTATTCTACTTTTATTTAGCAAATAAATTTTGTTTAACTCAACCCAAAACTAAAGCCAATTTCTGAATATTTAAAAAAACACGAACATCTTTGTCTATGCACTGTTAAAAATAAACCTGTAAAAAAACGGGATTTGACTGGCAGCTGGGACTCACAACGTGCAGAACGTAAAATAACTGGAGCCGTAAAAATACGAAACCATTGCAAGGAACGTAAAATAACGGCGTAGAATCTCATCTTCAACGTTATTGTTGGTAATTTTTGACTTGTTCGAACAATATTAAGAATTAAAACGTTATTACAATCCTCGGACCAAATTTTCACGTTGTAGCTATGGCATCATACAAACGTTGTATTTACGTCACCACGTGGTTGTAAAAAAGTTTATTTCAGGCAAACAATTTTGAGAAAAAGGCAAAGGGAAAACGTGAAGAAATAAAAATTTAAACCAGTTTATACACTTATTTTTATATGGTAATGTATACATTCTAATGTCACCAATTACTTTTTATCATCATATGAGTAAACTCAATGCATGTACCTTAAATAGAATCGAACCAGGGCTTTAAGATTACAAGTCCTAAACCTTATCCACTACTATACATGACTTTACAGATATTAGATACTAAAATTAAATATATATGTGTGTGTACTACTTTTTTCAAATTAAACTAAATGTAATACAAAAAGGAGGAATCGAGTTCAACAAGAGTTTTAAAACTATTTTTAAAAATGAAAGGGAAAATAAGATTTTTTAATTTTTGAACGACGTTACTTACGACGTTATTTAACACATTTTATAATTAAAACGATATTCATAGTTCATATTCAATACAATTAACAACAAGTATGTTAAAAAAGAACGTAATATTACGGGAAATATAATAACGGTCAGCGTGTAAATACTACCTTTTTCAAAATGTGTAGTATTATTTTCTAACCTCTGTTTATATTTTCTCTGCTTCCTAATTGTAATTTTATGTTAGGTATAGGTAATAAAGCGTGAAGTTTAGGAACATTTTTAACAGTGTGGTGGACGTAAAATGTCGCACACTGCAGAATCTTGAATTCATTCCGATTTTAGTTGAGATCATAATAACTCAAAATTAATTTCTAAACTATATAAACCCCGCCTCATATACTAATCACATACGCTCGCGCTCCCACAAACAGATGGCATGTGGCATTGGACAAACGTTTGCTTATAACGTATAAAAAACACACCTTTGTTATCAAATTATATGTTGGAAATTGTTTTTTTTTTCTAAGAATTTTATCAGGATATTTAATGAACCACAAACCAAAGTAAAATTTATAAACTGCATGGGAGTTATAAAATCATGTGTTTGGGAAAATTGGATGGGCACAGGTGCACATGTATGACAAATGCAGTTCAATGACCAAACGCACACGTGGTTAAAACAACCTGAAACTCACCTTCGATGTAAAGCAATAACTAATTTTCAGATTTTTCTGAATTTTAATTTTAAATGTTTTATTATATTGACAAACCGCATGAATACGGCTGCAAAGTTGTATGTACGGTTGCAAAGTTGTAATTTAATATATTTATAAAACTCATTACGCGTTTTATTCAAAACCGTGGGGAGCGATCTCGATGGATATCGGTAACCCGCGCTGCGGGCCCCCATTTACCTGAATGTTTATACTTGAGAATCAACAGCTTACTTACCCCCCCCATTTATCTACACCATTTAAAGTTGACAGGAGGAGATTTTTAGGATAGGAATTTCTCTCAAATTTCACGGATCGGTTGTATAACCACCTACCGAGAACGTTTTGGAAGGTTTATTGGACAAACAGGTGCAAAGAAAACCGCACAACCCCTTGTTTTTGGGAAAAAAACTTGCCCTGCTATCGTAATGTTTTTTTCCCATAGAAAACAGCATGCTATTGATCTTTCTGTGTGCACGAACGAACTACTACTAAATCATCATCTTATTATATAAAGGCGGTGTATTCGGCTATTCACTTCAGTGTGATCTAACTACATTGGTAACATTCCAAATATGTAAAAAACCTATATAGGCTGGGAAATATGTGATATGACCTGGAAAAATTGCCAATAAGAATTTTTTTTTAACACAATGCATTTTTAATAAGGGCCCCAGAATGACATACTAAAAGTCCCAAAAAATCCAGTGTGAAATAATGACAAATTTGCATAAATCCAAAATGGCTGCCAATCCTAGGATTTTTTACAAGAATTGTATTGTATTACTTATCTAAAATTAATATTATTAAAAAAAATAAAAAAAATGCTAAATTTTGGTATATTTTGTATGAATACATTATTTGTGTATCTTATAACAGACAACCATCATTTCTTTGTCCAGAAATGTACTTAATTTTGCATAAATCCAAATGGCCGCCAATTCGAAGATTTTTACACTGATTGTGTAATATTGCCTTATCTAAAATATTCCAACTTTGCCACCTAAAATGCCTAATTTATTACATTTATGAATTTATTATATTTTTATTTTTCTTTACAGACACCATAACATGGTTTGGGAGAAGTATACCTAATTTGCAAATCCAAAATGGGCTGGCCAATTCCTATGTTTTTTACATTACTTGTTGTTATAAGCTAGTTCTAAATGCCTGCTTGCAGCCACAAAATTAATATTTTTACTTAAATAAATATTTATGCTTTATACGTAACGTGAAATACTTAAACCTGATTGTTGGAAGCATAACTAATAACTAATTTGCATAAATTCCAAATGGCATGGCCACACCCATTTTTCTAGTTTTCAGATTTTAATTAATTTTTTGCTGTATTTCTTGTCCTAAAATTGGTAGTTACTAAATTTCATTTCATACGTGTATATACTTCAAGTTATATACAGAAGCTATTCCTTACTTGTATAAACACACAAATGGCTTTCAATTTCCTACAGTTTAACCCTTTATTTGATCAAATTTGTGAAACACATTTTGTGGAACATGCGACACACAACTTTTGAATGGACCTTTAAATTTGTTTTTTCTCGACTGAATATCGCCGGTAACTGTGTGTAAGCCCTGTCCTTAAATTTGCATACAACACCCATGTGGCTGAAATGTAGGCACTACTCTGAATAAAAATATGATAAAAACTGTTATGTTCTGGTGGAGAATACTATTTAACACCGCCCACTGTTGTTTTGATAGTAAGGTCCACCTGCCTTGTACTCAAGCACTCGTTGGGGCATTACCTCTCCCGACCTGTCCCACACAGTCACACGGGGACTTTTCCGATCATGCTGCTTCCAGAAAGTTCCCCTCCCTAGAAATCACCAGATCAGGCCAGCTGTCCTATCTGGTTATCAGTGACATGAAGGTCACACTGTGGCTTTTACAAAAGAGATGGAACTGTCAGGAAAAGGCAAGTGGGCCCCAAGTTCAAAAAAGTGATAGTGAAGATTGTCACCAAGCTGCCAAAACCCCGCTTCTTCTTCTTCTTCAGTCTTCTAACATAGCGACACACATTCTGATTTCTGCTCTATGCTCCACCCAGCAGCTAAACATTCAATTCCAAGAGGCTAACCCCACACACCCCTGTGTAGGGCTTCTGCCCCAAGTAAATCTACGAGGGAGATATATCCAATATAAATTTACCACTCAGCTTCAAGGGCCTGGAATGCAAACTTCAACCGGTCGTAGCTGTCCAGCTAAGTAGTGTCCTGTCTCTGCAAATTGGCAATCTGTCACCAATGGAAAGTGGCAAGACCATTCCCCCCACAAACGTCCAAAACCACGCCGTTCTGTTAACGAAGAGATTAAACAACTTCGACCAATCCTCTCCACCGTCGAGTCCTATGTCTTAACCATTCACCTATATAATGAGATCACACAACAATTAAAGTTTTCAAGAATGGGAAAGCCCGACAATGACGGCATCCTGCGGAATTCTGGAAGCATGAGGCACCTGAAGCTGTGCAATAGCTCCAATTCTTTCTCTCCACTTCTATGGGATCATCAATAATTCCCTCAAGATGGAAAAACTTCAAAGGTCCCGGTGTATCCTGAAGCCCAAGATCAAGCCAAGGAAGCCCAGAGTTACAGACCCCTCTCGCTGCTATCTCCCACGTATAAGCTGCTTATATGGGAGACTGGTACTCAGTAGAATCAATGATTACGGTTCAAGGCAATCTACCAATCCCCCAATTGGCTTTCAAAGAGGTAATTTCAAAACCAATCAGATCTAGCAAGAACTTGTCCAATGGATAATCGATACAAGCCTTCAAAAAATCAGAAGTTTTGGTAGGAATCTTTCTTAGATCTATCTGCTGTGCCTATGATAACAGTCTGACACATGGAGGGTCCTACGTCTAACCGATCTACTCAAAGATCTTTCCCTCATGGTGCAGTGCAAGCGTTGTGTCCAGGTTCATAATACTTGCGTCATGCATTGGCCTCCCTTATCTTTCGTGTCCCCTAGTGACATTAAAGTGGCAATATATGACCAAAAAAGAGCCCAAACTCTGAATGGCAAAAACCCAGTCTCTTATCCATGTTCGTCTCTCGGATATGCCGAACGAGTTTCTTTGCATTACTCTTACGCAGACTAGGAGGGGGACAACAACCGTACTTGAATAGTGGGCGGTGATGTCAAGACCAATTATCAATCTGTAAGCCATTCTTGTTATTCTTCCACCGATGGCAATAGAAAACCTCAGCATGAAATTCAGCAAACACAAGACCATCGGCTCTATTGCACCTTGAAATCACGCCAGATGGGGAAAAACTGTCAAGAGCGGATCCCACCAAAGAACCTTGTCGTCATAATTGACCGGAGCCTTACTTTCCATCAACACACCGAGGTAGTCGCTGCCAAAACTCAGTCTCATGTCAACTTCCTCAGAAGGCTCGCAGGGGCTGGCTGGATGGGGTGGCATCCTTTGACACTATTATACCACATCACCTGTTGCTTTTGCATACTCAACCGCTGAATAGCCGCACGCACCAGTATGGAGTTCAACAGTGTAACATTCAAACAAGATTGAATGTTCATGGGGCTTGTTAGCGTTGCCTTTTTGCTGACGACCTGTAATAATCTTTCCTTCCAATTCTGTCTGGCATAAGCTCGTTGCAACCAAACCTTTTGGAGGATCTTTCATACGATCAAGGTCTTTGGAAGAAGGTGACGAACCTGGTAATTCGCTTCCTCCTACCAACACTATTTAAGGATCAGAGAGTTCCATTCACCCCGTAATCAACTTTGCCTACCTCCCCAATCCTGCACAACGCAGTCGCAAGCACATTCCCTATGGATCATCTTGGATCAACGCCAGGTGGGTCTGAGCAATGGTCGTCTTCTACCCTTGAACCTAAAGCAGTTTGTTGACAACCTATCTAGCAACCCAAAGGTTTGACCTTGATAGGAAATCATGGGTCAACCTCAACGGACTCTCGGAGATCCGCACACATTAGATGTGTCATTGATGACTATTGACTGCCGAGTCTTAAGTCCACTTCTGTAATTGAAAACCTGGATTCTTGATGGTATATTTGGAATATCGCCGAAAAAGCTTTTCGAATTGAAAACTAATTAATTCTCGATTAAGAAATTGGAATCTCAATTAAGATCACTGGTTTACCATTGAAAAACTTGGCATTTCAGTCGATAAAATAACCTGGATCTAGTTAAAACTTGGTGGATCTTGGTGTATATGAAAAAGTTTTGTAAAACAAAATATAGTTTTCAATGGAACTAGGTTATCGCGATAATCCAGAATTTGCAATTGAAAATCCGAGGTTTAAAAAAACTGGTTATTCAATTGAAAACCTGTTTTTTTTTTTCAACCGATATACTAAGTTTTAAATGAGAATCAAACGTGTTCAATCGAGAATCAAGTTTTTTAATCGAAAAACCGAGATCCTCTTCAAACTAAAAACATTTTTTTTTTTTTTTTTTCAATTTTTTTAACATTTAAGGTTTGTAATGACATGTGCTTGGTAATAATAATTGGAGAACGAACTTTTACTTTGTATTGATTCCCCAAAGGCCACTATATTCGCATATTCAAGTACTAATTATTAGAAGGTAAATAAAGGTGGGGGGGAGAGAAGTGGATTGGGGATAGAGAGGTGTGGGTGAATAATGAGGATGGGTGTTTAAATTATCGGATACAAATATACAATTTTTCCGACCACGCCCCGAGGCGCGGCGCTTTGTGTGTGTGTGGGGGGTTATTGGGTGGGTGGGTGTAAGATGGAGGTGATAAATGATAAATATTTATTACAGTCATCCATTCGCAACCGCACGCGCATGCGCCGTAACCTGTTGGCCCTGGAAACGGTACATCGTACTATGCAAATGCGTGAATAATGAATAAATTGGTACACGCAGACTATGGAATAGGGGAATATATAATACATTGGTAGCACCACGCTATGGAAATAAGTACGACTGCTGGGGTGGTTTGCTACTATGTTGTGAATTGAAGCTGTGTGTTGCACTAAGCATGCATTATATAGCCGTGATTTGAAACAAATCTAAATGTGATTTTGGTCCTGTAGTGCAATATAAAGATTGTATAGAACCGATTCAAAGATTGACATCTTGCTTCAAATGGTAGAATTGGCCGCCCTTTTTGGATTTATGCAAATTAGGATACTTCTATCAACCATGTTTGGCGTCTGTATAAGACAATAAATAATAAGTCATAAATGGTAATATTTTGGCATTTTAGGTGGCAACGTAAGATTTTAGATAAGCAAATATAACACATCAGTGGGGGTGTAATCTTAGAATGGCGGCCAGTTTGGGATTTAATCAATTAAGTACATTTCTGTCAAGAATGTGGTGTCTGTATAAGATGTACATATAATGTACTTATCAATATAAACCAATTTTAGGCATTTATAGTGCTAAAATAATTATTTTAGATAAGTAATTCAACAAAATCCGTCGTAAAAATCCTAGGAGTGGCGGCATTTTAGATTTAATGCAAATTAGTCATATTTTCCAACCACGTGGATTTTTTCTGGACTTTTAGTATTGCATTCTGGGGACCTTATAGAATGCATTGTGGTGAAAGAAATTCTATTGCAATTTTTCCAGCTTCACCAAGAATTTAAGTTATTTTCTCAGTCTAATTCTTTCGAGAAAATTGGGGCGCTCTTTCTGGAAATCTCCCGTCATGTCCTTTAATGACGAACACACCCTATAATGGTGTTTTCGTTCAAGGTTCCTCCGGTGGAACAGGAGATATGTCCTTCGGGGAACCCCTTGCCATAGACCACCTACAACGGTGAAGAATAGTGGCACTCGAAGTCAGTTTGACTCTTCACGCAGTTTGTACCATCTACCAAAAACGTTACAAACGGTAAAAAGAAGGCACCAAGTTTAAATAAAAAAAGGAAAATTTTTGAAAGTTTTACATTTAATAAATGTAGAGAGCACCAAGTATGGGCCTACTCAAGTGCGTCTGCCCCATTGGAAACTTGGTCCCATTTCTATTTTCTTTTCTTCTTCTTGTCCGAATTCCTTTGTTGAGAACGTTCATGATATTTTTAATATTAAAGGAACCATCATCATTAGACCAAAATTGTTGATGATAATCAACTGTACTGTTCTTGTTTAAGGTTTATATTGGCAGTTGATTTTGGAATTATAGATCCTATTTCTTGTGTAAAGGGCCGTCTTGTTCTCGCAATGACTTGGATACTTTACAAGTTGATCATTGGTGTTCTCTTGCTGATTTCATATGTTGTTGTTGAAGGATGTTTCAATACGAATAAGCCCATCTCGGTGTAACATCATCCAGCGCGGCGTCGCACTTTCTTTTCCCTCTTTTCCCAATGAAAATGTGTTGCGACAAATCTCTCTGCAGTCAATGTTTTTTAAGGTATGTTTGGTTATAGTTCAAATCAACGTGTGTTCGGGGGTAACGTTTTTTTGTATATCAGATCAATATGCAGTCCTTTTTTTCTTTCTGTGAGATAACTGGAAGGAAGCAGTACTAAACAAAGGAAAGCCATAGGACAATGTTCCGCCCAGCTTTCTTCTGGGTTGCAAATCACATGAAGAGGCTGTTTTGGACTCCGGCAAGATAAATCACGCCTGAAAGCTATAAATTATATTGAGTTGTATAGAGGTTGATGGTGGAAAACGGGGCATTTTCTTTTGCATTGTAGAAGAAATGGGACCAAGCTTGCCAATTGGGTCAAAGGACGCACTGAGTATACTTGGTGTTCTCTTTACTTTATTAACTTATATTTTTCGTACTTTTTAAAAAAAAAAACTTGGTGGCCTTTTACGGGTTGTCACCAAATCGTTTTTTGGTATTTTTTGATTTTTTGTGACCTCGAGTAGCTGGTGCAAGTTACGTTGCGACAACCAATTTGCAAGAAACCTGTTTTCCACGAACGACGGTTTATAGCCTACACTTTAGTTGAGTGTGTGGATTATTCCATAGTTGTATGTGTATCGGGTCGACCTGGAAACGGGCTGTGTTATTTAACTCCATTAGTATTAAAAGCAAAGTGTTTGGGAAGTATTGAACAATATTTCTAATTTAAGTATTTGAAGTTCACTGTTTTCCCTAGGTTGTTGTTGTTGTTGTTGTTGTTACGGTTCCGTCACCGACTAACAGGGTAGCGACATTTGCGTATGGACGTCAATCTACAGAGATGCCAGTGAGTGTTACAAAAATTCTGAAAAAGCGCGTAAATTTGGGAAAATGACCAAAACAGCCTGAAATATAAATAAAAGATGGGAGTAAAAAAATCTGATTTCAGATTAAAATCTGAAACTTGCATTCTGATCTCTGTCTGTCTGCTGCCAAACGCATACCCTGAGGAGAGATGTACAACAAGGAGTTTTAATCCTGTCGATCTACCGTGTCCGTGGCCTCCCATGTTTCCTCCTTCCTTCAATCTTTCCTTGAGGGATGACTTTTTCAAGGCAGTACCCTCCGTCTTGCAATAGGCCAAAGTAACTTATGTTGCGGTTGACATGACCAGCAAGCCGGCCTCCTTTTCTACCCAATTTCTCTGACACACACTGTTGTGGGTTCTTTTCGCAGTCCCAGGATATTCGAAAGCATGCTGCGCAGCACCCAGAGCTCCAAAGGCATGAATCCTTTCAATCTGCTTTGGTGAGTAGCCGGATTCACAGCAGTAGTTGCAATGGGAAGATGGAGTGCACGAACCAAGCGAGTTTTTGTTGCCTTGTTGTATTCCTCTTCAGCCCATATTTGTGAGCTTAGCAATTGAAGATCTAGCAAATTGCTAAGCGCTTTCTGATTCAATTCCACACCGCCATCCTGGGATTAGGGCACAAGGAAGTTGAATAGAACTGAGTAAACCCTTCCACTTCTTTCCCATCCACTAAGAGAGGATATGTAGGCAGGTCTTCACCAAGATCATGCTCTTGGGGCTTTTGGCAACACTTAGTAGAATCCTTTGCTTTACTCTCAGCCTTTAACCTCTATCACAGGGGAGATACCAGCTCATTCATGGATGTGGCCAGAAGGGTGGTTGTATCTGCCATCGTCGAGTGCTGAGTCTACATCCTCCAATAGAAATTCTGACAGTTCCAGTCATCAAGGACACGTCTCGTGATGTACTTCAGAATCTAAGTGTGAAACAGCGTGGAGGAGCGGATGCATCCATGCGTACTCCTTGCCAAGACTGAACCAATCCGTATCCCCCTTTCAGTTCGAAAACAAGCTACATGGCCAGTCGTATAAACTTGCGATGATTGGACCAAAACAAAACAAATACGTGCTGGGACTCCCATTTCAAGCAGTGCATTCCACAGAGCTCCATATCTGACACAGTCAAATGCCTGGCCTAATACAATAAAGCAAGGTCATGCTCCTGATTTTCAATGACTGTCTGATGTTCGCAATATGTCCCTGGGCTACTGCCTTTACTGAAGCCAGCCTGTTCTGGTGGTAGTTCTCTTTCAAGATACTCTTGCGCCTCTCATTATGATTGTGCAACAAGATTTTGCGGGGTATGTGGAATAAGTGCAAATGTTCTATTGTTTTTGCACTCACTAATATCACCCTTCTTCGGCAGCGTGAGGAAAACTGACTTTTTCCAATGTCTGGCAGAGTATTGATTGTCATATCTTACTGCAGAGTTGTGTCAACAGTTGTACACCAGCTTCATCTACGTTTTTCAGAAGCTCTGCCGGAATCTCTTCTCCCCCAGGTGCCTTGTTATTCTGTAGCTCGGATTGGCGTTTGAAACTAGACGAGTAAAATATTTGGTTATTTTTCCGGTTGGTCACCGCAATGTGTGTCCATTCTTTGACATGTTTGAAGCAAAGAGCCCCTCGCAGTAATTCTTCCATCTTTCCTTTATTTCCTACTCTCAGTAAGCACAATGCATCATATCTTAAACAACTGCCGTTTGGATGTGAATTTGTGGGAGATCTTTCCACCTTTGAAGAGATGCCGCTATGGATTCCTAACGCGGTGGTCTTCCATATCTCTTGCACATTGATTGAGATGTTGTTCTGTCTCTTCGTGCTGCCAGATAGCTTTCGGAAGGTCACTGCAGTAGGACCTGCTTCTTTAAGCCGGCGCCGTTCATCCGCAAGAGTTGTAGTACTTCTGGGCTGAAGATAATTCAGATTTAAGTTTCTGCAATTTTATGCCTTTTTCACACAAAAATAGAATAAAAAGGGGCCACTACAATTTTGGAAATATTGTTGTTCCTTTTGGTGATAATACATGTTAATTATATTTTAAAGACAAATGAGTACTGCTTTGACAATAGTAGACGATTTTACCAAAGGGACACATCAGTTCTAGGCCATCATTTAAACGTTGTACAATTAGGAACGCCTGTTATTTCTCCAAATTGGTTGAAAATACAGGATTATTTACTAATGTTGTCTCATTTTCCAGTCCAAAGTAGCACCTTATAGATTAGTTTTCGAAATATTCAAAGTACGACATTTTTTTTATTGGTATGACACAATATTTGCCATGTAAAATCGAAAAGACACCTGCTTTTTCCTGACAATAATGACTACTAACAATACATACAAAGAAAGAGTGGGCAGTTTTCAACCCCTTGTACAATTTATATTTATTATACTTCCATTCCGTTTCAATGGTCTGTGTGACCGTGATGCCACTACCCAAAATTAAAGAGAATGATCACCAGACTGAATAGAGTCGGACTCGAACTGACAACAACATTACATCCAAAAGAAAATCAGTAATGTCTATGGCTTAGACCGCTACACCACATGCACAGAGGAAGGTTGTATCATAAAGCACGAAATGTTGTATTTGCTAGTAGAGGGTTCAGTAGTGATGTTGAACAAAAGAATCCCGTTAAACGTCATTTTCTTGATATGAAGTCAATTATTTTCAATGTTAGCAGTAAAAGGCACTTCATGGGGTATAGAAATCATGTACTAAAAGGACATCGCCGGATAAGGAGAGAAGGAGGCCCTCTATAATCATAATAATATATTCAGACCATCAATGATTTGAGTTGGTGTTTTACAACTACTTTACATGTACGCAATGTGTTTTTTTATCCCAAAAATACACGTGTATCAAGAAAAAATGAGAAAAGTCTGAGAAACTTCAGGGGCATGCTCTCTGGAAAAAGCAAAGCTTAGAGTATTCCTCCATTTCAATGACCATTTATTACTTAAATGAAGAAACAGGAATATGTTGCATAGCTGCCCTTTGTTATGGAGCTTGTAAGTGACGTCTATACATGCCTTTTGTCCTTTATAAGCTACAAAGAGGCTACACGAGGCAGCCCTTAATAACAATACCCAAATACCATTAGCTTATTCTACTGAGATTGGATTACATAACTGTCTTCACACAAAGCAGACTCTGGAATACAACACAGTGACCCGCATAAAGCATGGCCCATGACCGCGCTATTTATATCATGAGCAAGCTGGCTATCACTATGAGCTGAGCTATGAGCTAATAAAAACACAATTCCCATGGGACAGTTCAATAGCTTTCATTCACCATTGTATTGAACAAATACATCACCTTGTATTTTAGTATGATTTATGATACCCAGGACATGCATGGTCAGCTGGCCCATCCATGACTTCTGAACTGAGCCCTTGGTAGATTAGCATGCCTTACCACATAGTGATGTGGTATGGTATGTATGTAATAGTTTGTTGTTGTTTATGGCAATTCCATTTAGTGTTCAGGCTCCCAGAAAACAAAAATGCAAAAATGAGGTCTTCCCCCCCCCAAGAACCAGAATGCCACTCATATTATATGTTGCTAAATAATATAACGCACGTCCTTGCAAAGCGGCATCGTGGTTTGGGGGGGGGGGGGGGGAGGGTTCATATTTGGAAATTTCAATTATCCATTGAAGCCTGTATTATAATTTTACATAAAACCGTCTTTTAGGGAATTTATGTAAAGTGAGATTTTTTGAAAACCGGTAAAAGTTAAACTTTGGACATGTCCCTTTAAAATGCGGAATGTTTCAAGTTCATCTGCTCTCATGAAAACTACAGAGGGCGTCCTCCATTCCTTATCCCATAGACAAATAAGATATCTTATTTGTCTATGCCTTATCCGGCGATGTCCTTTGCCAATATTCATTTCGTAATAACAAAGGCTGTAGGTCTGTGAGACCGTTTTTTTTTAAGTTTCACATTTGCCACTAATAACCGTTATAAATGACCGTTTGAAAGCATTTCTAACTCGTCGTTTCCGTTTTCTTGAAACATATGTTGCTCATGAAATGTGTCACATATACTTCTTAGGGTTGAAATGCCTGCTATGCTTTTGAATTGCGAGAAGTAAAGCGATTGTTAACGATATTCCCACCTAGTGGTTTTATTCGTCAAACACCCGTCAAACAAAGGGAAGGTTGTTCTGTTAAAGCAATATTGGCACATTTTTTGAAGAGCGCCCCCAATTTTCAAAATTTGATATTTTGCACAGTTACGTTGGTAATTGTCTATGGAAACTATACCTCGAAACGAGAATGCTAAAAAATGCGTATTTATACAAAATAAGCGATTTGTAATTAGAATTGGGATCCCCGATTGGGCTCTTAAACGGGAGAGAGAGCGGGAAATGCTACGTTTATTGTCCGTCCATGATGAAAAGTGCCACCCTAGAGAAAATAACTTTAACTTGAGTGCCCGCCCGAACTATTAAAAAAACTAATGGATGAGCGTATAGACCCGTTACATGGCGATATTTCACGGGCTATTTAACATTGGAAGGCAGTTTCCAGCCAGCGTTGAATTATTATCGGAATCCCCCGCGATATAATAAGTATTCTAGTACAAAATTACTTCGTGTGTGACCCACATAGATATTTTCGAGCATAAACATTCACAAGGTATAGTTTACTAGCAGTTACCAATGCACCGTGTAAAAATCTCCAAATTTTTTAAAAGTGGGGCGCCCTTCAACAAAAAAATGGTAAGATTGCTTTAATATACTCACAGTGCATGTCCGCTTCGCTAATGGACGTGGTCTAATGATGTTTTGGGGGCTGTTATTATTGTAAAACTTGGTGGAAACACTATACCGTTGTGTCTTCATATATGACCATGGTTATTAGGGACAAGAGCACAAATGCGCGCCTGTTTAGCTCAGCAGGTGATAATACATCAGTCCACTAACTTTGACCCACATCCGTGAACATCCCATATGGGCCTTGAGGTCAGTGGTTTTCTTTTGAGCAAATTGTTGATTATCGCAATTGATTGGTGGCACAAGAAGGGCATTTGTAGATTTTCAAATGCCCCTTTTAATCGGCCAACGTGACCTTTGACCCAAATCTGTGAACACCCCATGCCCCATATGGGCAAAAACTGAAATTATTTTTTTTGCCAGTTTAAACCAACTAAAAATGACATCTGGCAAAAATGTGAAACAACTAACATAGTCCATCAAACAATGCAAACTAACAATGAGAGTTAATTTGCAGTAAAATACAACTCTTTAAAATCATTCAACATATAATAGTTTTTATCTCATCAAGCCCTCAAAATTGACAAAATTGAAACATTTAATTGGTTTGAAATTTCTGCTGAAGTGCACATGTGAGCAATTATGTAAAGGATTCACAGGCTTTTTTTGCCACTGTTGGCAAAAAATGCAGTTTTCATCATGTTGTTGCATGTGACCTTTGACCCCAATCTGTGAACACCCCATATGGGCTTGGGTCAGCAGTTCTTCTTACCAAGTCTAGTGATACAACAATTGATTTGTGGCATAAAGAATTTATAGATTTTCAAAGAATGCCCCTTTTATCAGCCCATGTGACGTTTGACCCAAATCTGCAAGTACTCCATATGGGCCTGGGGTCAGTGCTTCTTCTGACCTGACCAATTTTCGCTGCAATCGGTCCAAGCGTTTGGTAACAAGACCCATTTTGGCAAGTGTGAACAGATAGGTCAGTGGTTCTTCTGGCTAAGTCTCGTTGATTATAACAATTGATTTGTGACACAAGTAGGAATTTACAGATTCTTAAAGAATGCCACTTTAATCAGTCCACGTGACCTTTGACCCAAATCTGTGAAAACCTCATAAGGGCCTTGGGGTCAGTGGTTCTTCTGGCCAAGTCTAGTGATTATAGCAATTGATTTGTTGCACAAGAAGGAATTTATATATTTTCAAAGAATGCACTTTTAATCAGCCTATGTCACAAAAACTCACCACTGACCCCAATCTATGCTACTGGACATTTTGAAATTGATAAAAAAAACAAGTATTATCACAGAATAATTAAATTACTTATTTCATGACTTGTTTGGGGCATCTAATAATTTAATTTTTTATCTTGGAAACTTTGTAAAGATTGGGCACTGATACTTGGCTTCCAATTATGAACAGAGAATTCATGACCTTTTTGCAGGCACAAGTGTGACCTGCTGTATATAACTATGTTCTTTCTTCAAATTAAAATAGCTTCGGACTATTACTTGTCAGAAGAGGAGTACCGTAACAGGCAGAGGGGCAGGTTGCCACCCCAAAGAGCTTTAACCAGGAAGTAAAGCTGGAAAATCATGCTAAATCAGCACTATTTTTGCCTGCTCACTAGGAAATTTTCACATCCAACCAGGAAAATCTGCATCAAAACCACCTCCAACCGGGAAAGCCTACCTCAAAAGCGGGAATTTGCTACATCTGGCAAGTGACCCATTTACACCCCTGAAATGTCATGCAGGCCTGTACGCGCGGTTGCACCCCCAAATTCCACAAAAAAGGTCCTAAATTTAGAGAAATTTTGACAAGCAAGTCCACATTTTGGTGGTTTGATGTCCAAGAAGTCCAAAAAGGACAATTTTAGGGGGGTTAGCAGGGGCGGATCCAGGATTTGAAAAACGTCAAAATTACTGGGGGGCTGAAGGCTGAAACTTGTCCAAAATGGGCTGATTTTACAAGATTTTGAAGAATTACCGGGAGGCGCGCGCCCCCTTCGCCCCCTCCCTGGATCCGCGCCTGTTTAGGTCCACTTTTATCAAAAAAGGTCCGCTTTTTCGAAAAAAGGTCCACTTTTTCTAAGTCCCGCACCCCCCAATAAAAAAAATCCTGCGTATGGCCCTGATGTCATGTACTGTTATACTCTCCCCAAACAAACCGTGGACCTCACCTTTTACAACTTTTGGCAGCCTGAATATTAGCAAGCTGTTATTTATTCTAGATATTTCTACACAGTCTACTGCTCACTCACTTCCTATTTTATGGTTCACTTTCAGTGTTCTAAACCTTCTTAGATTTTACTCCTGCTTTTGACTTTTTGTATGTTTACACACACATAAACACACATACACAGACACATATTACAAACATGCTTATTTTATTCTTGGTATACAGTACAACACTCTGGTATTCTCTTATAACTGGTTTACATATTTTCATACAAAATCACTTTATATCATATATTTTTTTAAATACTTTATTTTTTCTCTTCCGTATCTAGAGCTTCTCCTGACAAAGTTCATGAGAGTAAAAGCTAGGTTTTTGTGTCGCCTGCCCTAAGGCAGGAAGACACATAGGGATCACTTTGTCCACTGTTGTTGTCTGTTGATGTCTGTTGTCTGTTGATGTCTGTTGTGAAAAAGGGTTAACATTTGCCTGTAATATCCTCATACTTTGATGGATTTAAACCAAACTTGGGTCACTGGTGCAACATGGCATCCCCCACTTTTTGATGAGGTCAAAGGTCACATGCCAAGGTCAAACGTAATGCGAGGTCAAGTTGTAAAATAGGCTGAAAATGTAAAATTGACCTCATTTGAAAAGTTGAAGTTCAATTGGAACCAAACTTGAATCATATGTGCAACATGAGGATCCCCCCATTGTTTGATGATGGTCACAAATGTCCTACCCAGGTCCAAGTCAGGTGAGGTCAAGTTGGTACAATAGGCTTCTAAATGTACGAAATTGACCTCATTTGAAAGGTTGAATTTCAATTGAAACAAACTTGAATCATAGGTGCAACATGGGATCCCCCATTTGTTGATGAGGTCAAAGGTCGCATACCAAGGTCAAAGGTCATGTGAGGTCAAGTTGTAAAATAGGCTGAAAATGTAAAATTGACCTCATTTGAAAAATTGAAGTTCAATTGGAACCAAATTTGAATCATAACTGCAACATGGGATCCCTCATTTGTTGATGAGGTCAAAGCTCACATATCAAGGTCAAAGGTCATGTTAGGCCTATCATTCACTAACCGCGACGGCAGGCAACACAAGCGGTCCGAGGACCGATGTATTTTTTTGTTAATTTGTGCTATGTCTCAGACCTATCCACATCACTCATTTTATCAACTGTTGGGGTTACTGCAGCTTCATTGTCTTCTTGTGTAGAAGAAATAAGACACTACAATGCTACATCATATATCAACATTTGAGTAAGGGCTCCATGTCCTCCAGGGATAGCTCGAGAACTCTGTCCTTAACAAGACTTGACTTTAACATGCTGACATTATGGTGGTCTTGTTAAGGCCTGAGCCTGGTACATTTATTTTTCGTGGAGGTGAGGGATAACAATAGATATGCAAACATTATGTAACCAGTACTTCAATCTACTTGGCATGCACAATGGAAATTACTCATGTGAAATACATCTTTTTGTCACCTTCAAGCATCCTCTATTCATATAATACTGATACCTACTACATTTACATCTCATCGGAGTGCTGAAGGTTTTACTTTGCAGTTCAATGCTGTATTGTAAAAACTTCATTGTGCAACAATTTTACGAGCTAACACATGGCCATGTTTGCACATTAATTCTGCAATTACATGGTAACAATCAATGATACCAAAACACATAACATTCGCTGTTTGTACGTCCTAGCACAGATACTAGTAGATGGAAGAACAGGTGTAATGTGTATCAGAGATCGGAAACGGATGAACTATTAATGCGCAGTGGGTGTTCTGAACGGAGGCTGTGCTTTGTCGACTTCGAACCGGCAAAACTACATGAACGAAGGAGTAAATGGTCAACAGCGATGGTTTCAGCATTATCATACGCCAACACGGCCCTAATTTGTAACAATTCTCGATGTTATACAACTGGGTTCTGGCAAGATTTGGATCAAAATTTTTGTTTCAATCATAACGGAAACAACATGAAAAAATGTGGATTTCGAACTACCCTTATATCCACAAAATGGAAGAATCACTTACGTATGACCTTTGACACATTCATATGACCTTTGACATCTTAAGGAAAACATGGCGACTTGAAGATTTATTAACCTGTGTATTTTCAAGCACAGCTTTATGTGGAGGTTTACAAATGCGGGCAGTGAAGTTATTTATATGATGCGACCGATCTGGTAACAGGTATCGAACCGATTGCTGTTATATTTCAACAACAGCTACTTTTAGGGCGAAACATGTGAGCTGTGTTGTTGTTGTCAGTTACAATAGAGTTTTGCATACAGTTTGCATGGACACAATGACCACTAATGCCTACTACAATAGCAATCTCATTAATTTACATGCGACCAGTTTCCTATACCAGCTCTGTACAAAATCATCTCCACGTTTGTAGCATGATTCGGTAAGACACTATCCACGGATACAATTAACAAACATGTCTGATTCTGACAGGGGCCGGGTATTGTTATCCTGGGATGTGTAGAGTGTCCTGTACACTAGACATCTTTTTGCACCTGTTGCATATCAATCAACAAAGACTAGGACTAGGGCAACATTCATCTGCAGGTGCCAGTATCTCATGTATAGAACGCCTACACACATTCCAGGATAACAATACAGATGCAATGAAACTGAGTGTCCCCCATGAAAGAGTGTCCTAACTACCATGACAACCTGTACGGAATAAACCGTGACCATGTAGACGATGCTATAGGGTATAGTGCTGAAATAAAATGTGTGCAGTTTACAATGGAGAATACAATAGTAGGACACTACATCACATAGGATGCTACAATTCATGACACCGGCACCTGTAGATGAATGTTGCAACTGTCAGCCTAGGTTGATGAACATACAACAGGTGCGAAAAGGATCCACTTGTTCATGTGGAGGACACCATACACACACATTGCAGATATACAAGTACCTGCACTATAGATGAATGTTACAACTGTCAGAATTGTTATCTTGGAAAATGGGTGTAGGTGCTCCACACGAGAACCTTTTTGCACTGTTGCATATCAATCAATCTTAAACTGAAGTTTGCAAAACATTCAGCTAAGCGACTGTATTTGTTATACTGGAATGTGTGTAGCGTGTTTCCCACTGATACTTTTACCACTTGTTGCATATCAATCAACTTAGAGGAGACTACAATTGCTTTTTTTTACAAACATTCATCTAAAGGGGCAGGTATTCGCTGTGTAGAGCAGTAGAATAGGACCGTTATCAAAGTCAAACTGGCTAATTGCTAACTTGGTTTAAAGCCACCGATTCACATTGATCACAACACAAATCATAGACATATCATAATTTGGAACAAGTGCATGAGCCAAAGCGTGAACCAGTAACAATGGATAATAACGTGCACTAAACCAACGAAGTGTTATCCTGAAATGTGTAAGCTGAGTGTCCTTCACACTAGATACCTTTTCGCACCTGTGCAATATCAATCAAACTAGGACCGAACAGTTGCAACATTATCTACAGCTGACGGTATTGTTATCCTGGAATGTATGTAGAGTGTCCCTTTACACTAGATACCTTTTTTACCTGGTTGCATATCAATATGCAATCAACCTTAGACTCACAGTTGCAACATTAATCTACAGCTGACTGTATGTTATCTTTTTGGGGGGGGGTGGGGAAAATGTGTGTATGTAGTGTGTTCTCCACATAGATCCCTTTTGAACTGTTTTGTTTGTCAAATCAGTCTTAGATTACTTTTACAAAGGTAGAGACCTTCTTCCACTGTGGATTGTGTAGGGCTAAATTAAGCAGTCCAGCACTGTGTTTGTAGGAAGCAGGTACTTGTGGCCAGTGGTGTAGATACTATTCATGCCATGACCATCTTGCAACTGAAGCAGTATTTGGGTGGCTCTATATAACAGTTGCAGTAAAATATGTGCATCATTTGCCTGCCCTTCAAGTTTCACACAAGCACTTTTACGCAAATGTTGATTCCACCCAGCCATCCAAACCTTGCTAATTCCAAAATAGTGGAGCATGAAGAGAGTTTATTGCTTTGAGAACACACAACACACATACACCAGCTGATTTTTATGCAAATGGGGAATCTCTAGTCAAAAGTTTACTCTTTCTATTGATACAATGTATTAAAGGTGGTTGTTTCGATTGACTTTTGGACCCATGACTTACCCAAAAGTAATAACAATTTTTATGTCAGATGAAAGGCCAAATTTTTCTCATTGTCGTCCTGAAATTTCAGCTTTCAAATCCATTTCTTTTCAAGGTATAGGGACAAAGAATTGCAGTTTCAATGATTAACCATCAATATTAGCAAAGTAGTGAATAGTGTGTTGCATTTTGCTCTCATATCAAGTAGAAACATGAAACACTTAAATTGGAACAAGCACCTTTAAGCTACCATTTAACATAAGCATAGCTTTGCACAAGTACTCAGTTTGGTTTCACTGTTACTTCAGAGTCATGCAAAGACAATCTTTGCTATACATCTACTTCTACACTATCATCTTCAACAATGATATCATCCTGCATTTGATATGCTTTGCTCCGGTACCCTTTGGATACCTTCAGTTTCATCAGTAATGGTCCTTCATCCTCAACATTCTCCCCCATATGTGATTTTTCTTGCTTCATCATCTCTGCCAACAGGGGCGGTACTTTGGCATGGGTGGGGATCGGATGGAAGTCAGTTTCTTTAGGAGTGAAAGCGCAGAAATCTTCTTCGTCGCTCTTGCGGATCAGTTTCCATTCACGCTTCCAGGCAGAGCCAATCAAGGCTTCATTGTTGCTCTCTCTGCTGTAACCTGAGTTAAGACAAAAGCCATTATTACTAAGTATACTGAATGTGACAATGTCATTTGAAATCCATGAAACCTTGTGGAAGATCCTTGGTTTAAGGTCTGTTAGTTAGTTAGACCAAAGTTTTAAATCCGGTTTTGTCCCTGTCAACGGGGGTGGCCGGATACATCTCACACTCAGCAACACTGCTGTGTGAGGATTTACTGGAGCAAAAGATAATTGACCGGATGCCCTTCCTGACGCCAATCCACAGTTTTTGGCGGTGGGCCTAGCCTTTGGGCAACTATGCCCACCATACAAGGCAGCATGTGCTGGATGGCCGCCAAGCTCTCCAAAGCTGACGCCCTTGTAGGTAGTTCTTCTTTTTCATTCTACCAGGGTAACCAGCTACCCTCCTCATCAGATTTCCTTAGAAAATCGATGGGGGTGACGGTTTAGCCGCCGACAACTCGGCCCTGGGCCAGGTAGTACTGGTTACCAGGATACCAGTAGCAGGCCCTCAAAGGAAACCTGACCTGACAATTTCTGGATGAAATAAATCAATAAAGCCTATATGTTCAACTCTATTCATGCATATACAGACTTCTATTGATTACACAGGTGGATTCTTACTTGCTTGGTAGCCTACACAGCAGCTACAGCATGTCTACTGCGGCAGCTACTGCACACATGCACGCATAAATTTTATCATTGTCCTGTTCCTGGCGCTCAGAGACTTTTTTGTAATTAGCGCTTTATAAATGTCTTATTATTATTATTATAAATTGCAAGGGATGGGGGGAATATCTCTCCAGCATTTGACTATGGGGGGGATGCCATATGTCAACTCAACTCCCGTTAATATTATTCAAACCAATGTGCCCTTTTGCAAACAGGATAGGCCATACATGATTTAAATCATTCGTATGTGATGGTTAAGATGGTATAAACAGCCGTAAATGTCTAGAATTAGGGTTATATCATCAACATTTGAGTCCCATCTAATCATCACATCCCAATATCAATTTATCATACATTCATATGTCATAAAGAGCTTTTTCCCAAATAGGCTACATGATAATTCAATTTAATGTGATGGTATAAACGGAAATAAATCCCCTAACATTTGACTAAAGAGTATGTCCCATATAATTGTCAAATCCCCAATGTATACACAGGCCTATTCCATATAGATAGAACCCTTTTCCCAACAAGCTACATGATAATTCATATAAAATGTTGTTTGTTTTAATGGAGCATTAATGGTCAACTCCAGATATTATCAATTTATCCAATCCAAATCATTAATAACATTGTTTTAGTCTGCAAAGTTTAGCTCACCTCTGAATGTGGAGCATGCTCTTTGCAATTGTTAGCGCAATTCTTGTATATCACAATGCCGGATCACAATTTCTACCATGAAGTGTTATGCAAGATTAATGGTTAACTCTGCCTCAAAAAGTCTGTTTGAAATTGAAAATACCCACCCAGTGCCCTTAAATAGGCTCCTGAACCACATGCCATTAAGGTTGCACCTGCCCCATTTGAAAATGCTCACCTAGTGCCCTTCCTGAACCCCAATACCTTTAATCTCCCCAATCATGCACATTGCCAGGATCCCACACCCCTGGGGTGTGGATCCCGGGAGCGACCTAAACAACAACGGCAGGGGGTCCGGTACATAAATTGAATCCATGGGTTCCTACTGTAAACCATGGAAGAATGTCCACATGGCTCATAAGTTGGTTTGTTTACATGCTGTAATTACTTCAAAATAGTAAAATATCAGTGGAACTTACCTAAATGTGGGTCTAAATCACTTTTAGTTGTGACTACTAAGTTCAAATTTTCACAATTCTGAATTACATTTGCTCAATTTCATAAAAATCAAGGCAAAGAGGTTTTGTGCATTGTGATACACCACATGAACAAGCAGCACTGCCAATCATGCTCATTGTTGAGGGTTGTTGATAAAAGAGTGGATGAGTGACCATCTTTCAATTCAGTGGTTATATTGTCCAGTAATTACAGTCTTTGTATTGAGTAGTGCTACTCCTGTCAACTGAAAGTAAACAGTAAAGTGTCAACAAAACATGCTGCTATGCAATCCTATGTTTGTCCTTGTGTGTCTGAGGGTTTGTACTGAGCAAAACCGATGACACCCATTCGATGGGTGTAGGGGTCCGGGAGCGCTATGCAATCCTATGTTTGTCCTTGTGTGTCTGAGGGTTTGTACTGAGCAAAACCGATGACACCCATTCGATGGGAAAAGGGGTCCGGGAGCCATTTAAGGCTCCCAGCGGGATTAAGGGGCAGAGCCCTGGGATTCTTGGAGATTTTGGCCCGAAATCATGCTCCAGGAGCATAACATTTTCAACTCGTCTCATAGGGGCGCTATTCATTATTATGTGTGCGCTTTATTCCGTTAATGTTTATATTGAAGTATTACAAAAGAACAACTTCCTGCCGGCTCGGATTGCGTGGCGTGTGTCTGTGGGCGCTAGTCTTGTTATCTAAAGGTCGTGGGTTCGAATCCCACTCCAGGAACAAAATTTAGTTTATGATTTTGTTTGTATTTTAAAGTTGGAGATTGGAATCATAAAAACATCAGAGTTGTGGATTGAAGTAGAAAAATATTGAATAGCTGCCTTATGAGATAATAAGACTGGTCCTGTCCCCTGGAGCATGATTTCGGGCCAGAATCTCCGACGTGCGAGCCCTGGAGGAGGTGCAAGGGGTAAAGCCCCAGAAAGATGCATTTTTTTGCAATTTGAGCCTTGGACCCCTGGGGTGTGCACCCTCCCTCAGCACATGCCAATGTTGGAAAGAAATTGACACTGACACACATGCATGCACACACAATCACACCCACACATCCAGACCCACACACACATAATTCGATTAACATACCTCTCATGGTTGGTTTCCCCCAGGCTTCTCCACTGTCAAGATTCTGGAGGAAAAAAATACAAAAATCCATGTTTTTATAACATTCCTCTGTAGTATTTGAGCTGAATCCGCACACTTAAATGCAACTCTAGTCTCTGGGCATTCACAGTTAGAGTTAATGGCTATTATTCTTTTCCAGAAATACCACTATTAAATCAGTTTTACACAACCAATTCATTTAAAACTTGCTTCTTATAAAGAATACAGTGACTTCATTACACTTAATTTTCCAGTTCCAAATCCCTGAAATGCTGTCCACTAAAAAAAATAAAACCCTGATGCACAGTCAAGGAACTTGACTGTGCTTTGTTTCTGTATGGTTTCTTCTTTCTGTCAACTTATGGTCAAAACTTGCTCCTACTGTCACATATTTTCATCAATTTATACAGGACTTATGGACAAAAATATCAGTGGCCAATGGCCATGACAGCATATGTGACCTGACCTTTTTGGTCACAGTGGTCAAAAGGGGCTTTTCAAAACCTAATTAACAGACAATGGGCATGTAACGTGAACTCATGCAGGCGATGTAGCTTGAGACTCTACAAAAGTTACTAAATGAAATTTTGATCAAAGGTCATTTCGGGTAATTTCTAGCCCAAGTATAAAATAGCTTCAAAAATCATATTTACAACATGCAAGGTAGCACATTGATGCTACTTGCACACACATAATTATTTAAAAATTCCATACAAGTCAATTGTGGTCATTCATTTCAAGGCCATTAAGGGGTGAAAGGCCACACTTTCAAAATGCTCCTATTGAGCTGAAATTTGGCAGAAATTATCATTATGACTATATACAAAATTCAGCCTGTTTTAGAGAATAAAAGATGAGATTTTTTTGTTTTGAATAAAAAATGAGACTTAGTCAGGAGGATGAGGCTGTGGAACACGAAATGCCCCTTTACAGCTCTCACACATATTGTAACTGCTTAATATTAAAAATAGGATGAATTTAGTATTCTGCCAAAACTTACATTCAGCACCCTTGTCAGCGGTTATTCCTTTTTAAGAGACATGAGGACATTTCCAGAGAGAAGCACCCTCAATTTTTTTCGAACACAGTTTTTTTTTTCATATTTGGAATGCTTACCAATGTATTAGATCACACCTGAAGTGAATAAGCCAAATACGCTGTCTTCAGTAATAAGATTTAATGATTGTTTTTTCTGCCGTGCTCAACAGAAATTAAAAGCATGGTTTCTTAGTAGTACAGGCTATTATAGGTCACTCCGGTAATCCGGTAACTTTGTGATATGACGTCACTCTTTTTTTGTACAGCGGTGCACGATAATGCCGTTGACTAAACGCGACAAAACGGCGCAATAAACAAACTTGTGACAGGCAATTTATGTAGCAGAAATTATTGTCTTACATTTACCAATCTGACTTAAAACTTAAAGGGGGATGGCCCGATTTAAGGATATGAAGTTTTCATCTTGATAGATTGGCCTTCACTCCAAAATCCCACCTGTAAAGTTTCGCGCAGATATTTCAATCCGTTTTGATACGAGAGCTAAAAAACGTGATTGGTCGACCAAAATAGGGCACATTTTCGCTCATAACTTCCAAACCAAACATCCTTTGGCTCTAAGATTTCACAGGGTAAATGAGAAAAATAGCAGCTTTCTTCTGATACCAAAATGTTGACCACATTTCCTTTAAAATCTGGGGCTTCTGGGGACGTACACCCATCGAATGTGTGTCTTCAGTTTTGCTCAGTACAAACCCTCAGACACACAAGGACAGACATAGGATTGCACAGCAGCATGTTTTGTTGACATCATTTACTGTTTACTTTCATTTGACAGGAGTAGCACTACTTGAATACAAAGACTGTAATTACTGGACAATATGTTATATAACAAGATTTAGACCACTGAATTGAGAGATGGTCACTCATCCACGCCATTTCACACCTTATGAATAGCTTTATCAACAACCCTCAACAATGGGCATGATTGGCAGTGCTGCTTGTTTATGTTAGGTACCATGATATTTACAATGCACAAAACCACTTTTTCCTTGATTTTTATGAAATTTAGCAAGTGTAGTTCAGTATAATGTGACAATTTGGATTAGTAGTCACAACTAAAAGAGATTTAGGTTAAGTTTCACTCATACTCACTATTTTTGAGGCAGTTACAACATGTAAACAAACCAACTTATGGGCCATGTGGACATGTGTGTTGTGCTTTTCAATACCCTGTCTTCCATGGGTGACAGTAGGAACCCATGGATTCGATCCATGTACTGGGGACGAGGCTATTACCGATCAGGCCATGGACCTTTAAAAACATAACAAAAAATATGGAAGTATTTCAGTTCACATATTTTAACCCTAAAGTTTAAAAATAATGCAGCAAAAGTTCAAAACAAACTTTGAGAAGCAAATTTATTCGTTGGATTTTGACATGAAAGAGGTAAAAAATCTGTGATTAGGGTGAATATTCGGACTCAGGATAGTCTCAGGTATTTATAGAATTCCGTTTTGAGGGCCAAATGCTTCAAATATAGGGGGAATGGGGGGCATAGGCTGCAGGAAAAAAATTTCCGCAGCCTATTCATTTGTACGGTAATGAAATACTAACGCATTTATTTTTAATACACTTTTTCCCAGACCTCGCGCTGCGCGCTCGAGGTCTGGTTCTGAACGGACTAAGAATGGCCCCAATAGGTATAGACTCAGTTCCAGTCCCTATATTTTAATAATATAGGGACTGGGAAAAGGCCCATAGACGTCTGTGGCGAAATTGGCTTTGGAAGAAAAAAATCAAAATTATCAAGTTTGGGATCCTGATTTCATCCTTAATGTATTTGTACTTATTAGAAACATACTCGATTGAAACAAAATCAAGAATAAAATGCATTTAAAGGCTCAAAAATGCCAGCGAAACATCAAAATGTTGCAGAATTCTGCGCCTTTGGAAGGGTGACAAATTCGCACCGGGGAGAGAAATCACTTCATTTTCCCGATCAAAAACACAAAATTACAGTTTTAAAGGCATCATTAGCAAGAGAAACTGCTGAATAGTATGTTTTAATTAAATTTTAAATACAACTGTACAATTTAACTTTCTAAAATTTAGAAAGTTCTCACAAAATTCCCATAGCGTTTAATACGGAACCGTGAGACCTGGCTACAATAGGTACACATAATACCCAATTCTTTGAATCTTTCTGCCAAAAATAAAGCCTGAAAAAATTACTTTGCTGCTGTGTAATGTTGTCAACAAAACATGCTCACATTCGATGGGAGTAACTTACCGGTCGTGTACAGTCAACCTTGACTCTAGTAATGCGATAGTAACAGGGTTCATTGGGGAAATTCATATTCCCATCTCCCCCGAGTTACAATTCGGCCTACACCAAAATTCGGGAGCTGTGAAAGAATGTCAAACAGGTTTTTTCCTGTTCTCCATGGATGCATATGTCTAGCCATTTTGTGAAAAAGATAAATCAATGCTTTTTCAATCCAAAAATAAGATTTTGAGCTTAAAAAAACAACGAGAGGGCTCGTTGAAAAACCCCTTTATAGTTACAAAGGAGGGCGACTATTGTCACTCGTTGTGTCAGTCGCAGCTTGCTGCATGCCAAAGTTCACTATGGTTAAGCGGCATATATGTGAACTAGATTTCTTAAAATGAGATTATATTGATTGTAAGCCGCAACGAGGGCGCTAGTTAGTGTACAGCGGCGGACAGATGATGGCGGGCAAGAAATCCCAATGTAGGACGGCGTCATTGGTTAACCAGCGGGAGGGCGGCCAGAAAATCCAAAGTTCAGATCGTTCGCCATTGGTTTTACACGTAAGCGAAATCTTGATGAAAATTCGGAATTTTATGTTGTCAAGGAATATTTTCTTATCCAAAACCGTTGGCGTTGACGAATCAACTCACTGGAAGGGTTTTCTGAATGTTTTGGTATGAAAAAGAACGAGGACGAGGTCGGATGTGGGTCATGGGAACACCCAAGACCGGTCCACATCAAAGCACTAAATTGGTTTGTGATTTTCACTCCGTATTGCTGTAATTTCGTTGCAATTTTTGGTGAGTTGCAAAAATGAATGAGGCTTGGCCGCCACCGAGGGCCTGGGTTTAACAACACGTTAATTAACCCTCGTCCGGGGGGGGGGGGGGAGGTCGGATTTATTTGGCATCACTCGGAAATTAGCACTCTATATAAATGCCCAGTAAATATGTATATAGATTCTATGGTGTTAAAGGCTCATGATACGGTCATTTTTCTGTCATAACTGTGCGAAAACGGTTTACTGCAAAAGGCCACCCCATAAAACGAATCTTATACGTTAACTTCACGAAAAAAAAAATGCGATCAACTATGACAAATCAGGTCTTGGAAATGAAATTTGAGCAAATTGTGGTGCGATATGAGTCAGATCTTGTCAATACGTCGGATATACGTTGTGTTGCGCCGTAGTCTCGTGTGCGTTTGTATACGTTCGTGCTCGTACCTCGTGGAGTCAATAGCCGTTGTAGGACCCCATATACATGAGAATGTGACTAAATTTGAATAAATAAACGTTCTCCGCAGTCTAGGGATTTTTGAAATTGCGCGAAATTGAATTTTCAAATGCATTTTTCTCCAAATTTCTTCTAAGAAAAAGGTTCGCATAACAAAATTGCTTTAAATGATGTCTTCTTGTCCGTATAGGTAAAAATTGAAGAAACTGAATCACCAAGCGGATTTGGAGGAATCAATCAGGCATATTAATGCCGATTTAGGGATTTTCCATGAAGCTCCACAGGAGCCTGGCAACCTCCAAATCCCAACTCTAGTATCGAACAATCGTTTGTCCTTCCCCTTGCCCTCGTCTTACCAAGCCTTTTCTTGTAGCACGGTTTACCAAGGGGGGGGGGGGGTTTACCACCCCCTCGAAAATACGTTATAAAGCACCCAATGCTTATGATTTTGATACCAGTGGATAGGTATGGTCCTCCTCTTTCTATTGATACCAAAAATAGTACCAACATACCTAGTATGGCGTCACAATGACTCCTCAAGTCCGCGAGTCGGCAAAATCGGCATTTTCCACAAAAAATAGGCGAAAATCCAATTTTGCAATAAAAACTAGGAATATCATCGGATTTTCATGCGGTTTTTCAGCTCTGAAATGATGTCAATGAAGCTAGTTTTACGATAAACATGGAGTTTTATAGAGCCATGCTGTGCATAATTTTTTCAATTGCACATAAAATATCCTTGGGTGGTAAACCCCCACCCTACACTTCGACTTTGACGGCATACCCTAACCCCAGTGAAGGTGCTACCTCACATTTTTTTTCGCTAAAATGACCGAAAGGATGAGAGAACGATTACCTAGAAGCTTTTTACGAAAGTTTTTGGCATTTTAGCGCACCGGGGCGAAGTTCACTGGGGGGGGGGTGGTATTTGAATTGAATTAGTATTTTGTGGGTAATTTGTAACAAGTATAGGTAGGCCCTAATGGTGAATCCAACGAATGAGTAGTGGCGCACCTCTGGCGGCGCCAGAACTTAATCATTTTCTTTTTGGGGGGGGGGGGGGCGGGTTGAAAAAGTGAAAATCTGGGAGATTTTAACGAATTTTGGCCCCAAATCGCAACCCGATTTTTGCCCAAATTTGGTGAGTTTTTTTCCGTGGGCAAGAAACGGGGAGGTGGGGGGGGGGCGAGAAAAGAGATGGGGAGAAATTTGGACACCTAAGTTGGAATATATGAACAAAGATAGATTGGCAAGGTGGTCCAACTTTTGTGGGGGACTGGAGGAGCACGAACAAGACAGGAGGGGGGAAAGGGTAATTGACAACAAAGTTGCACCTTAATGAATTAAAGAGCACAAAACAAATGCAGTAAACAAACCAAAAACACAAACTGGTCCACCACAAAAGAAATTGCAGAGCACGAGAGACAACGTGCATATCAAAAATAAAAGACGCACGGAAAAAGGGACGAAAGTCACCAGAGGGCTGCAATAAACAAAAATGCACAACAGAAAAAACAACCAACGTTTCAAGGATTAAAAATATACAAGAAGACAATAATAATAATACTAGTAAATACAGAGCATTTCAAAAGATCTGACATAAGGACCCATATTGCAAATGTTTAAAAAAAGTAGCAAAGTAGCGGACACCATTTTACAGAACTGTGATTATTGCAAAGTAAGACACGATTGCAATACTAGAATACATTAATAAAGAGCAAACTGTGCAGTGTGCTGTGTACAGCAGCATTGCACTCAACCTCGGCTAATGAGGTTGATGTTCGGATTTTTTTTTTAATCTTGTCTTTTATATTCTCAAGTGTTCATAAATATACAATAAACAAGAACAAAATTTCCATCAATAAAATTATTTATGAGAGAGACTATAATAAAATTACTATTAAAATTATTATATCAATTATGAAGGCTTGAAAACAAAAACAAACGAGAAAAAAATAAAGCCACATAAATGCGAAGACCAATAAAGAGTGTTTAAAAAGCTTTTAAAAAGCCATCGCGAAAACAAACGAAAACAAAAAACCAAAAACAAAAACAAGTGACGGGTATGTAGAAATGAGCATGGATAAGGGGATGTCCCGATTAATTATATGTCCATCTTAATTGAATAACCTTGCATTTCCCATTTCATACCCCTTCTGTTAAAATTTCCACGCCCGATATTTCAATTTTTCAATTGACTTTTTTATTTTTTTTATTTTTTTTATTTTTTTTATTTTTTGCTTTTTTTAAGTTTTTTACTTTTTTTGTGCAAAATTTAATATGGTCAACCAAAATGGAAAAATAAAAAAAATAAACTAATTTTTAAAAACATCCAAACATCTTTTAGCCTAATTTTCACAGGGTACGAAGCTATTATATTTTAAGACTTCGGTAAAAAAATGGGGCACAGCTAGCGATCGATCAGGCCGCGGACACCCCTTTAAATAAGGGACATATGAACCACCCCCAAAATGCACGTTTAAATATTGTTATGATACCATAACTAAATTGAATTAAATGAGCATCAATGAAAATGCCAAATTGGCTGCTCTTGATACTTTAGGACGAATTCGACATTCAATGGGACGAAAATCATAAATACAAATGTTTAAATTTCACGGTTTTGCCTGTTCTTACGACTCCAACGTTTTTCAGGACGAATGTGCCCAATTGCCATTTGTAAGTTAACTGGGAAAACCTATAAAAATCACTTTTTTCAAACCATTTTTAGCCAAATTAAACTTAGTAAAGTCTTCAGAAAGCGTTGTTTTTAAAGCCTAGTATAACGCCTCACATTTTGTCCTTCAAAAATCCATTTGGCTAGGACTTCGTGGCCTGGATCCCCGAAATGAACGTCCACTCAATGAAAAAACAAGAAAAACTCAGTGCAGCCTTTCGCATTTTTCCTCTCTTCTCTTTTTATGGAAATGTCAAACCTTCTTGGATTGAAAATGAGATATAGAGAAATTACTCATATTGGCAGATACCCTTGATAGATACCACATCGCATGATCGCCATGCATGCCAGGGGCGACAATCAAACCATTTCAACTGCAGATGTCTGACCCCCTCTGCTTCTAAGTAACCGTAACCGAATCACTGCATACCCTAAAATCATGAAAATAGAGCGGATACTATTGGTATTATGTATTATTGTTCAGTTACAAAACAACTCGGTGACCAAACTGTTTTTATTGATTATAAGTCACAGGGCACATTTAATAAAAAAAAACTAAATTTTAAGATTAAAGCAAATAAATTGATAAAAGGTTTTTTCTAACCTTCAAAGCCTTCAAAGAGGTTGAAAGGAATATATTTGTTCCGCGCTGCTGCTTTGCACTTGTAAAGATGGCCGACAAGGGGGTGAGTGTGGATAAAATTAATGGTATGTTAGATATCCGAAATTTAAGCTTTAGGCTTTTCGTTACATGTCTTTGTTTTATGCCTATGAAAGGTTCGTGTATTGGCAATAAACGCTTGCTTAGTTTATTCTCCTTAAGTATTATGTTTGAGTTAGAAGTCGACAAAGTTTAACACTGACTCGTGTGCAATTCTGCATGCATACACTATATAGAACATCACTGATCATCATGTATGTAGCTATCTCGGGGACAGAACCCTTGACGAGCGCGTACTTCCTGGTTGTAAAATGGCTGAGCTATCAGCGCGTATTGCGTGTTGTCGGTGACCCAGCAACAGCAGATCGCTTCGGTGGCCAATCACTAAAGCAATGACTTTTTTCCGCAGTAAACAAACGCAGAGAACCAGGCGAAGTACGCGCTCGTCAAAGGTTTTCCTGTCCCCGACTATAGTTAGAGTAACACTGAGACCCTCGGCGATCCTGGAGTTGGGGTCCACGATCCTATATAAGGTTTTACACTATTTTATAGTTGAGCATCAAGTTTAAAGTTTAGCAGCAAGGTTAATAGCTCCCCTAAATGTTTTGGGATCAAATAATCTATTATTTCATGCGTTGAATTTACTCAAAAAAACGTAATTTTACCTGCTTTTGGTGCACTTTTAACGAAAATCGGCATTGACGCTAGCAGCCGCTGTCGGAAGTGGCTCTTACCGAGCCGCACTCCCTCCCTTTGATGTATTCTGGGCTACGGATGGACAATCTCTGCTAAAATCAATGCGTCAATGTATGCAGCTCAAAAATGCAGCGCGTATCCCTTTTATTGTACTAGCGATCATTGATACGCTAGTCACGCCGACTTTTAACGCGGTTACATTTACGCATCAACCCAAAACAACTTTTAGTTCGGTAATATTGCCCTACTCCCTTCGTAAGATTTTCGGACTTTTGAACAATCAGAATAGGCCATTTGTACCATGTGATCGAATATTTTCATCGAGTAGCAATGGCGGCTTCTCTGAAAACCTTGTTGTTTTTTAAATTTTCAACATTTGTTGAGTAATATTTTTTTCTTCCTTCCCTTTTCCCTTCCTCCTTCTCTCTTCTATTTTCCCCTCCTCCATCGCCGCCTGCCTCCTTGCCACGGTTTACCTCGTTTTCTCGGCAACGGCTTTTGCTCCGTCCCTCCCGGTTCGTCCGATAAAAACGGCCGCATTGTTGTTTGTTTTTTTTAGTGGGTTTTTTTCGAGCCAAAAAGCTTGGACGAAAATCGATGTTTTTAGCACTTTTCAACTGTTTTCACCTTTATTTAAATCCCCGTATTCCCTCAAAATCGCAGCCTGCCTCCGTCCAACGTTACCTTGGTGGAAAGCGGAAGGGAGCTATTAACCTTGTTAGCTGCTTAAATTGATGGAAAAGTAATTTTCTCTTCCCTATCTCTGATCGTGGACCCCAACCACAGGATCGCCAGACCTCCCTCGGGTCCACGGTGATGAAAACGCTAAGAAGCGCTGAAAAAAATTACACTAACTCTTCAACGCCATGCCGTTGACCCTCCGATCTGTAGGGAAAACGTCTCAATCTAGCATTAACAACCAAGAAATTTCAGTTGGAATTCTAAAAAATTGTTTTCATTACTTGATAGACACGTCACATTTCCCAAAAGAGGGCTCACTTCATCAGGATTCCCATAGGTTTCTATGCAATTTGATGAAACAATGTGTTGGCATTTCATCACTATTTCTTAATCTAGAATAACAGAGAAATGTAAGGAGAGGAGATGTATCGTCCAGGGGCATTTCAAGACTAGTCATATTTGGGCGACCGGCAGGAGTTTCCGCTCTTGATTTCAAGTACCCCAATTAGATTAAGCCACAAAGTCCCGCGGAAGCTAGATCGATTTGGTCGAGTCTGCACGGCGCTGCGCACATCATAGGTTTCCAATGTAAACAACAACCACAGCATGCAGCAATGACCGCTCATTTCGAATTATGTAGTTTCTCACGTTTCACTGAAAATATGGGGAAAATAAGAACGCCTACTACAGAATAGGCTATGCCGATTTTGTTGATGAAGATTTTTCGTAAATTCATGAAGAGATAGAGAGACAAAGAATCGGCAGAAAGAGAATTGTTATGCACGTGTAAAATGCCCCGCGAAACGCACACGGGTAATATGATCAAATTTGATTGACGGGGACTGGGCCGGGGCCACTGTGGGAGAACTGCCGGCGGCTGCGTCCCGATGAAAAGTGATTCCATTTCTAAGTTATCAATTCAATCTTTATACCAATATACCCGTAATGCATTGTTATCGAGACCCCAAGGGCCGCATTAATTCTGGGGTCTGTTAATTGCATGATTGGGGATCATTTTTTAACTTGAATTGAACATTGGTATAATGAATTGCTGTTTTCATCACGCTTGTGAAAATGAAAAGTAAACACACACAAATGAATTCGGAGAACATTGTTGCCTTTATAAGTTTATTAGCGACGAACTCAATGGTGTAAATAACTGTAAATCTTAACTTAAATTGTAGGACTTGTAAAAATAGGGCTAATATGGAGATTTAGGCCTATGAGACCCACGTACAGGAAAAATAACACCACCAAAGATCACTTCGTGACCCAGACACTTTTTCTATATTACAATTTTTTTATTTTCCTGCAGCTGCCTAATGCATTTCATAAAGGTATATAGATATAAATAATTCCCAATACTTGATAATCCTTATAATCTATCGCAAAATTCACAACCTTACCCTGTACCATTTGGCCTCAGAAAAATGCCCCGAAATACCACGAGCCTACTACTTGCCGGTGAGCCTAAAAGCTCCTAAACCTTGAATCCGGGCCTCAAATTTGTGTAAGCGCCTGCATACAAAATACCGAAAAAGCAAAAATCAAATAGCGAGCCGAGTGCCATTTCAACCCACTACAAAAAATGTTGTCGCTTCTTGTCACCCAAAGTTTCGCGAATTTTGGATAAAGTCACGCAGCGCCTTCGTAATTCCACTGGTTTCATTCCACAGTGAATGATGAAAGATGGAAGAGAAAGGGAATGAGCTCGGTAGAGGGACTGAGATGAATCGAAAACAGAGTGATGTGGTGCTCTGCACCTTGAGAATGGGCGAAAACAGGACCTATCGCCTCGAATCGTCAACTTATACTTACAAATTGCCCTATGAATTCACCTATTTCAAACGTTCATAAATAATCGAAAATTCGGCCGATTTTAATGGGATTTTCTGAAATTTTCCTCTCTTTTTGGAGTAAACCAATCCTTCGAGACGCGTTAATACAACTGTATGCAACCCCGGAAGTACGGGTACAATGGCTTGTTAGAAAATAACTTCTAGAAACACTGTTGCACGTGTACATACTTTGTTATTTCCTCCAGTAACGTAGACTGTCCCACAGTCTCGGCTCTGCTTCGGATTCAGGGCACAGTAAGGTTCAACGGACATAAAATCAACTTATTTACAACAGTCGAATCAGATCACTGGCCCTCCCTGGACCCTTGACATCGGTCCTTTTAATACTAGCGCTGACCACCTTTTACCCCAATGTGCGCGGGCAATCATACGCCCTTAACAACTTGTACTTGTCCACGATTGACACAAATTCAAAATACCACTCGCAAACGCCGAGAACTGTTTGGAATCTGTTAGGAACGTGGTCTCAGACTCAGTGCACACTCGCAGTGCCTTCCCTGTCCATCATGTTTCGCTCTCCACACGATTCATTCAATCCCTCACTGGATGTCAATCACTATTGCCAGTATTCCCCGGATTCAGTGTGCGGTTTTGTAGTGTCAAAAGGTCAAGGCTTTCATGTCACGCATCGTGTACGCGCTGGTATATGTATCCGTGGTCCTACCTAATTCAAATAGATTTTTTTTAAATTTTCAAAGTTGGAAATGTTCACATCCAACTTCTTTGAAATATAAATATAAATGAAAGCAAAAATAGATATTTTTGATTTATTGCTGCATTTGACAGAGTTTTACTTTTTTTGAGTAGGGAACAGAATTTTTGGACTTTTGCTGTCCCAAAAGTAGGAATCGGTGGTGTGTTGTGTGTGGGGGGGGCTTTGCTACTTGGGATTTTTCTTGATCGGCGGCCGGTGGAGGGGTAAGGGAATCAATTTGCCAAATGAAGATCCCAACATAACATTTCAGTATCAAAGGATGTAAGCATTCACCTTAAACGAATACATACGGCCTATACTGAAAGAAAAAAAAAACATTTCCTAAAAAACAACAAGAATAACAACCAAAAACAAAAGAGATCTGAAAGTAAGCTACTTTGCAAGAAGATCCCGCGGGGAACGCTCCCTCATATTGGCATGGGGGAACAAGAAAACATAAAACAATTGGGACAAACAATTACTACTACGAAGAGTAAAACAATTATTTTACCAATTGTTTTGAAAGTTTGTATAAATAGTTCCGTAACCCCGCATTCTGACTGCCCGAAAAAACAAAAAAGATCAAAAAAAGAAATTCTCCATTGTTTTCCCCTGCATGAATATTTTCAATTGACAAAAGAAGTTCTTGCATAAAGACCTTGAAGCATGTAATTTTCCTCCCAGCGAGAAGGATGGAAAGGAGAGTAGAGTAAAGGAGATGAGAGGTGCTATTCTAGAGAGGAATTGCGTGGAGTCGATAGGGGAGGAGAGAAAAAGTGATGAGCGATGTTCTGTCTTGTTAGGATGTTCTTTCTTTTCGTCTCTCTTGCATATTTAATTAATCGCCTGCTCGGCTCTATTGCTTGTTTGTCTTCCTCTCTTATCCTCAGTACTTTTCTCTGCCCTACTTTTTCTGCTCCCTTTGTCTATCTTTCTCTTCGATTCTCGTCTGCTGCTTATTCTTTTTCTCTCGCGCGTTCCTTCTCTTCCTTTTCTCCCTCTTACTTCCTCTCCTCTTTTCCTTCTATTTCCTTTCTTTTCGTTTCTTTTCTTTTCTCGTCTCTTCTCTTCTCTTCGCTTCTCTTTCTTTTCCTTCTTTTAGCTTCTCTTTTGTGGTTGTTGTGTGTTCGTTGTCTTTTAGGTGCTTTGTGTCGCTCATTCGCGCGCGTCGCCCCTGCGCGTGCCCCTGGTGTCGCTTCTCGATACTGTGGCGAGCGGGCCCGTCTATTCTCTCTTTGTTCGCGTCCTTCCTCCTTTCCTTACCCTTTCTCGGTTCTCTCCCGCTTTCTCTTTCTCTTTTCTCTCCCATTCGTTCTATTCTGTCCCTAGACCTTACTCTCTCTTTTCTTCTTTTCTGCGCTTCGCGCTTTTCTCCTCTCTTCTCTCGTTTTCCTCTCTCTCTCTCTTTTTTTCCGTCGTGATATCTTCTCTTATGGCTTAGAACATTGACTTCCCTCAATGCACCTTATCTCGTGATTCTGGTCTTTCGTCCGACTAAACACCCGATCCCTACCAATTATTTTTTGTCTGTTTTTGCACCGTAACAAGTATTTTTTCTTCAGAATTTTACTACCCTAAACAAGTAAGCAATGTAAGATAACCTTTTAGTATCTTGCTCTGCTTTATAAAACAATATTTTTTATTATTTTGACCGCTTAATTAAATTTGAGGCACACCACTAACACGTCACATCAAAATTGTCCCTTTTTTTTTCCATATTTTGGCTGTTTTTTTTTTACCCTAATCAATGTCCGTTCTTTACGTGTTTTTCTTTGGGTTCTTGTCCACACGCATCATTCTCACATTTGAATACAGTGCCCGGCCCCCCCCCTCGAATATACCTTTTTTCATAAACCCAATTTTTCATCCCTGGGGAACGAGAAATTTCAGTATTGAAACCCAACGCACGGGTAGCATATTGCCGAAATCTTCTCCATTTTTACCTTTTGGTCCCCCAATTTCGCTCCATTTTTTCCATACGGGTGGCAGTTCACCCCCTTTCCTGATCCTGCCCCTCCTCCTACGCCAAAAGCAAGAGCCTTCCCATCTTTATTGGCGAGCGAAGGTGCCTACAGATAAGTCTTTTATGTCTCTTATTAGAAAGTAAAACATATTTTTCTCCATATGTCTATATCGCAGGAAATTCCCGTTCTCCTTAAACACTTTTAAGTGTTAAAACCCTTAATGTCGGGTATGTAAATTTGGGATTCCTGTTTTAAAAAAAGTTAGAAAAAAAGACAATAACAATACAACAATATGAAATTTGAAATGTGTTATAAGGTCTACGAGTGGATTAGTAACATGTAGTAGTTTTTAACATCCAGGTAACATTATTACAATTATACCCGCCTTCCCAATATTGACTTCTCTTGGGTCTTGGGTAATTTCCTTGCTTTGTAAGCAATATATTTTCCATAAAGCCTATTTAAACAATATACAAACACCAAACACACACCTTGTCCTGAATAGGTTTTTATTCTCAATATATTTCTCCCCCCCTCTCCCGTCCCCTTTCCGTTCCGGGGCGCGCTTAAAACCGGGAGGGGGAATAGGCTAGTCTCCACCAATTTTTATATCGCTCAAGATAATGGGTTTATAACATTTCAAATTATTTATTTTCAGATAGAATTGCCCACGGAGTTAACATTCTCGGTGTCTTTTAATTAAAAAGAATTCTTGTTTACAACCAATTTTTCAATTTTCATCTCATCTCCCCCAACATGTTTCTTTCTTGGGAAAGTGTCAGGCTCAGTCTTTTGTGCCCAAGAAAATTTTACAGAATTTGGGCTTATCGGTTACCGTGAAAAATAAATAAATAAATAAATCCCACGGAGAGAAAAAAACATGATCAAAAACGTCTAGTTTCACAAAATCTACTCGATAGCAGCAATCTTACAGTTAAATTTTCGAACTAAATTGGGTGGTTTAGTTTTTGAATTGCGAAGAAAGCACATCATAACATATAAGGGACCCCATTTGACTTCTGGGGGGGTTTTGGAATTTCTATAAAACAAAACTTCACAACCACCATATGACAAAAAAAAACCAACTTTTTCCCCCACTTCCATTAAAAAAAAAACCAACTTTACCCGCACCTTATTCCGAAAAACAAACGTCTCAAGTAGGCAAAAAAAAAAAAAAATCCAGCCTATTACTTGAATAAAAAAAAAACTTGCTCCAAAAGCCAACGAAAAAAAAACTTGTTGCCCTCCACCGTCCCAAAACCCCCCCCTTGAAGTCTAATGGTGCTTCCCTAAAACTGAGACGGCGTATTTCAATTTAATTAACGTTTTTACTCTACTCCCGTGACATTACAATGAAAGATGCAATCCACGCGCTTGATAACACATAGGGTTTGCAGTCAGACATAATCTCCCAGGGATGTCTGTCGGGTTTTTATGTGCCCCCGCCTTATTGTGCCATGGGCTGCATTGATTGGTCGGGTTGGTAATATCGCTTACACAGCTAAAAGCTAACGATTGATCGGGATTACCATAAGCAATTATTGGTGTATAGACTGGTAAAGAGACTGTCCCGAAACTTTTGTGCAACTTGTATACAAATCCTAACAATTCCAGGTTCTTGGATTTGGTTGACTCAGAGAGAGTCTTTAGTCTTTTATTACCAGTCGTTTATATATAACCACAGACCCTGATGGGGCTAAACCATTACAATACCCATTGCGATCGATCGAATTGTGTAGGCTGATCCGCAGCAGATCCGGGAAAGAGGCCCTTTCAAGTGGATTGTTAAGTGCGTAATACGAATAGGTATTTCATGGATAAAACAAGCTTATCGAGCGAGTCCATTTTTCAAAGCATGATGCTTATTTCATTATTATGTATATTTTTATTGTCGCCTTGCGAGTTCACAGGTTTCCATCCAGCCTGAAGCTAACGGATCAAAACACATCAAGAAAGTTCATTCTCAGAGACTAACTGCCCCAGTTCTTATTGTACCCTTTTCCAGAACTTGATTTTTTTGTGATGAAGAGCATTTTTTAAGCAAATAATGATTTTTTAAAATAATGACTTTCCCATATACTTAGTATAGTGTTACTTCGTGATCTTGAGATATACCGTCAGTATTGCACACATTTGTTTTTTTCCCGATTCCCAGGATTATGTGAAAAATTTATCTTACTTTTTCAAGTTGCAGTTTTCTTCTCCATCCAAACTACATGGATTTATTTTGGTTGCGTAAAACACATCCGGTACGGCGGTAGGTCAGCACTTAGGTCATTAAAGAAGGGCCCCAAATAAATGGTTGAAAGGCTGTTGAACAAGAGTAGAGGCATACTGTATGAAATCAGTATAAGCTCATGATCGCAGGCGGACGGTGGCGCTGTGTTATTCCGCTATGTCAATACTCATAAATTGAATTGGGACAAACGCATCGAAATACCTCGGTGTGGCGCTGTAACCACTACAAAATCGCCATGGCAATTTGTACAAATTTCACCCCCTGTTATGTTTACCAAATTCGGCGGTCTCCCCTTATGACCTGGAACCTGTGTCATGCCACTTGGTATCCGTTTTGGACTTAGTCCTTGTTATTGTCCTCTGAAAGTGCTCAATTTGCTCTTTTAAGGTTTACGTAAAACACATTTAAGGGCTGTCTACCGATGTCTTACAGCCCACAAATATTAACGTAAACATGGACTCATTTAGAGACTCATTAAGTTCAGCAAATTGTTTTTACATTCTCTGGATTCATTTCTGCATGAAATAGTCATCCTTTTGGACTTGTCTTGTTTATTGTCTCTGAAAAAGTGCAGCTTCAAATTTGCTCTTTTAAGTTTACACGTAAACATTTAAGGGTTGTCTACCGATGTCTTACAAGCCCAAAGTAATTACCGTACACATGGACTCATTTAGAGAATCATTAAGTTCAGCAAAATTGTTTTAACATTCTTCTGGAGTTGATTCGCATGGAAAATGCATGGTTTAAAATATGTCAGGTTATAAAAGAAAGCTTAGCCACTCGAGTCAGCTTAGAGGAATGGTCTGTAGCACGAGGAGAACTCGGCAAGACTTGATTTACATGAGGATGAATTTAGTATTGTGCCACCCACCTTCAACATGCAGTTTATTCCGTTGCAGGCTGACAAATACATAGGGCAGGGTTGCACATACCAAAAGAAATTCTTTCCGATATTGGGGCGAGCAATTTTTTTATTTTAACAGGAATCCAATTTCTTCAAAAATTCATATGGTGGATTAGCTTTAGAACACTCTTAGGTGTGTATCTGAGTGACCCACTAGAAAATTTATTGTAAAAGAAATGCAACCCATTCTTCCTTAAAACTAAATTTCCAGAGAATAAGGGTCGATCATTTCAATATAAGCAGAAGGAGGGGGTGAAAAAAGCTAAAAAATGGTTTTCCACATTTTTTATTCTCTCACCATTACGCGCTTATCTGTTCAAACACATGTACAGAGGCGAGAATGCTAATAGTACCAGTGTGAAGTATGTGTGTTGACACTCAATGGATGGTAGTAGTACAAGTAAGTGAAACCAGAGGGTCAATATTATCATTTGAATACTGTATGTTATTGTTGAACAGTCCTATCTGGTTCAAGGACCATAGTGTAGAGGTAAATGAAAACAAAATAAGAAAGAAACATCAACTTTTGATAGCTATGGGGCAATTGTTTGGATAAGGCGCGTTGAAAGTTGATTTGCGTTTATCGTTAACCGTCCGCATCGCTTTGGAGAATAGAAAAACCTGCGTCAAATTTAAAATATAAATAATTCATATTTTCAAAATATCAATTGTTTTCACCAGGTTTAGAATTAGAAAATTTTTTTTGTACAAATCATATTTTTGATACAACCTAGCAAAAACTAGTTTTTTTTGCAGCCCTACCCTTCGTGACAACATTTCTTTGGTGCGTTTATTTCCATTTTGCCAATATTGAAAAATGAGAAGTCACCTCATTAACCAGGAAAAAAAATTAACGATAAACAACGGGAATTGACTTTATGGGCCTCATAAGTTTCAAGTCTTGCTGAAATGTCTAAACACTTCAATTCTTTAGAAGGTCCACTTCATACTTAAACTGACACAGATTGCAGTGCAGCAAATGGATGAAAAACCATCTCTGACAGAGAAGGACTTCAACACAGAAGTAACTTAAAGGCAATATTAGCACATTTTTTGAGGAGCGCCCCCTCCAAATTTTCACCAAATTGTGAGATCTTACATGGTTGCTTGGTAACGGGCTAGTAAACTATACTGTGAATGGTTAAGCTCGAAAATGTCTATGTGTCACAAAACAAAGGAATTTTGTAAATTAGAAATATCGGGATCACGATGATAAATTCAACGCTGCTGGATCGACCTTCCAATGTGAAAAGCCGGGAAATAGAGTGCCATGACATATCTACGCTATCCATTAGTTTTTTATTGGTTCGGCCAGTCAAGTTAGAGGTTATATTTTTTGACGGTGGCACTATTTCATCATGGACGGACTAAACTTAGCATTTCCAGCCCCGCCGTTAAGTCCAATCTGGGAATCCCAATTTATATTCCAAAATCGCTTTTTATGATAAATATGAATTTCTTAGCATTCTCGTTGGCAGGTATAGTTTCGTAGACAATTACCAAACATAACTCTGCAAAAAATCAATTTTGAAAATGTGGGGCGCTCTTCCAAAAATGTGCTAATTATTGCTTAAATTTAAATTGCATTGTGCTGATTGCGTGTAGAGATGGTTCTGACCACTTCTGGAATGGTCATTAAAATATACTGCACTCTGCAAGCAGATCATTACAGGGGACGTCTTTTAAAATGAGCAGGGGAGCGACAAAGAACTCGCCTTGAACTTTTAAGGGGGGCAGTAGAGGAGCAGCTAAAAAAAATTGTCAACTTCAATAACTTCCAACTTTATTTCCATAATATACAAAAAAATCATTAACATCCACAAAGATCAAGAGGAACTAAAGAAAATATAAAGTAGACATTGTCTGTGTCCTTGCAAGAAATTATCCTGTCAAA